>JADRCH010000141.1:3528284-3583897 GCA_019843965.1 Rhynchomys soricoides | reverse complement strand
GTGGTGGTGGTGGTGGTGGTGGTGGTGGTGGTGGTGGTGGTGGTGGTATAGATATCCACTTCTTATCCAATCTCTATATCCCAACTCCCTTTTTCTTTATAGAGCCCAGATAGGGATGCAGTTCTGTGACAAATGCATTGTGACTGCTCAGATTTAGATATTGGAGCTATTAGGTTAGATAAGGGATTGCATGATGCCAGGAGTCAGATAACAAGATTGGAGAAATACAATAGCTTCCAAGTTTCTTAGGGTGTGAGTATTCGAAGCATAAAACCATTTTGTTGTTTATCATTTTAAAATTCCGAGTGGTTAAAAAGAAGCATCAACCACTGACCTAAGGGCTTTTGGAACAAGTGCAGTATATGTCTGCTCTGCTGAGTTACTCCATGGTGTTGGCCCTGACCCACCCGTGGAGGAACTTTGTCCATTTTTTTCCCCCACCTGTGGTGCCAAGTTTGGCCATTGCTGCTGTAATCTGTTGAGTCAAGAAGGAAGAACTGGATGAGTGATCTGTAGTTTTTAAAGCTAAATTTGACAGTAATCACCTTCATTTCTTCACTTCCACAGTATCAGTTGTCAATTCAATTTGTGTGTTTCTGACATTTTTCTTTGATGACAAATATTAGGGTTATTTTTTTAAATCATTGAAATGGGAACAAAAATAATAACCATCTCTATTGAAATCTTCCATAGCTTAATTGACTGGAATAATCCTGCCATCATTAATAAGATGTACAAGGTATACCTTGGGGATATACCACTGAAAACAAAAGAGGTAAGTTGCTTTGATTTAGTCTCACATCAGCATAAAATGCATCATGTTGACATGAACTGTATTCATTTTCCCCCTAGTTTGTAATCTGAATCCATGTTTTTTGAATTACCAGTTTTAAGCTGTGTTTGTCTGTATGAATTAAACTCCTGAAAGGTGAGTTTAATAGATCTGGTGTTTTCAATGTAGATGCATAAATAATGATAATACATTATCTAGATGAGGCATCCACAAACTTTTTGCAATTATTTTGGGCATTTGAGACATTAAAGTCTCTGAGGCTATAAGTACTCAATTTCTATAACATGAAGGAAGCAATAGACAGTAAATAATTGAGTGGACATGGTTATGTTTTAGTTAAAATGTGGATACTGATACTTGAATGTCATATAATTTTCATGGGCTACAAAATATTCTTTTATTTTTTTCCATTTAAAAATATAAAAGCAATTTTTTAAAGTCTCAGTCCTTGTTGAAATAAATGATGGGCCATGTGTGATCTGTAACCTATAGTTTACTACTTCCTGGTTTAGAATCTAGAACAAAAGGCTGTTTCTGCAGCCTCAAAGTAAGATCATTGCTTAATAAGATCCTCTCACTATGCCAGTTCAAACATACAGCGCGATTTGTGTATTTGGTTGCTTTCTTTTAAGATCATAAGTTAATAGTTCTAGTTAGATTAAATTGACTTAGCAGAAAGAACAATGAATTGAGACCCGTGGATTGTAGCCTTGAGTGTCTGTACACAAATGTGTTAGGAAGAGAGTTGGCTAATCATTCAACTCCTCTCTGCCTCATATTCTTTGTGTAGAAAATGAAAGAATTGGATAGAGTACAGTCTGATCTCTTTGGAGTCACAAAGAACTTTTTAGAGGATCTGAAAAGGCAAGAGATTATTTGTCAGTTTCTTTTAAAAGTTGATATTTGCATTGATGTCATAGGAGTAATGGTGGGTATATTTTGTGTAGGCTCATATACTTATGAAGGAAGAAGGAGAGGAAGAGTGAGGGCGAGGTATGAGAGAGAGAGGGAGGGGGGACACAAAGGGAGAAGGAGGGACAGTGAGAGAAAGGGAGAGTAATTGTGTTGTATCTTAAGAATATCTTCAAGAAGCATTAGAAATTATTTTACTTGAAGAATTATTTACTTGAAGAATAGATACATAAGTTTTGTAAATGTATATTGTGACTGGTATTTTGACAGACCTTTTCTCTCAAAAGAAAAAAAAAAAAAGAATGAAAACTGAAGTGGCCGTTTCCCTCCTTTTTGGAATGATAAAAGTTGAACTTACAAGGAAATAGTAGAACTGTAGGAAGTTTGAACTCACTGACTTAGTAACTTAGCAAAATATTTCCTGAAGAGATTGGTATTGCAAGAAATATTTTAAAAAATAAGTATTGGGGGTATTTTATGTTGATGTTTGTTTCACTCAGTAACACAGTGCTTTCCAGATAATCAGTGATACTACAAAAGCATACAACCTAAGGACCCCACCCAACTAAGATAGACAGTGGGAGTTTATTTAACAGCATCAGCAGGAGCTCACCAGTTTGACTTAAACTCCAAATTACCATTAGGCTTTAAGAAACCATTATTTATTAAGCTTTGGTTTAGAATCAAAGGTCTATAATTACTTTTAAGAGGGACGAAAACCATCCCTGTTTTCTCACCATGTGCCTGCAAGCTGGGATTTATCCCATCGAGCAGAACAGCTACCACAGCAATTTGAATACAGAATATGGAGAAACCCAGCTCTTTTCTAGATGTTTCCAAACAATATAAAATGATTCTGTTCTTCAAAGAAAGCACCGAATTCCCTGAAATTGAAATTACGGCTATTTGTAAGCCACCATTTGGGCCCTGGGAATCAAGCCCAGTTTCTCTGCACAAGTAACAAGTGGTTTTCCCCAGGACCTAGGAATCTTCAGTATCTTTAAAGAGTCAAAAGCCACAAGTAATTTTAAAACACTGTTATAACCAAACATGTTTTTCTCAGGGAGCAGTTCTAAAGCCAGAGCTGAAAAGAGACCCAGTCAGTACCAGAGTGAAGTTAAAGATTGTTCCTCATCTCCTGCGTTCTAGACAAGCTGCTGAAACATTCCCAGCTAACATTCAGGTAATCTCTATTGTCTAGAGGGGAAAAATGGTTTGAACAAATAGCTTTACTTACCAGAAAAAAAAAAAAAAAAAAGGAATTAGTGGATATTCAGGAAGTAGGCTGATGTATATAACATTATTAAACAATTTTATTACAAATATTACAAATTTATCTTAATTGTAGCCGTATAAATTATTTTATAAAAATGTATTTTTAATATGATGGTAACTTCATTCAGACTAGTTTTCTGTGATTGCCCAGAACCATAAGAAACCAAACTTATGCCAGAGGATAATCCCAGCACTTGGGAGGCAGAAGCAGGCAGATCTCTGTGATTTTGAGACCAGCCTGGCCTACAGAGTGACCTCCAGGACAGTCAGGGCTATACAGTGAGACTCTGTATAAAACAAACAACCCTCCCCCCCCACCCCCCCCCCAAAAAAGCCACCAAAACAAACAACAGAATAGAACAAAACAAAAGACCAAACAAACCAGTGTGTATCTTCAAAAATATTATCATCATAAATAGTTATGTAAATAAGAGGCAGTGGGCAGTTCTGACTTTGTCTTCACCAAGTCTTCACCTTCTGTGCTTAGAGATATTGACTCTCTGTTGCTTCTTGATTTAGTGACTGCAGAAGTCTTCTCCCTTGTCTCCTGGCTCCCATTCAGTCGTCTTCTGTGTTGACCAGACTATCTTTGCAGTGGGAAATTATCATGTGGGGTGGATGGGTGGGCATTGGGTGGTAAAGGGTACTAGATCCTTCACAAAAGATCTTATTTTTAACCCAGTTATGTCTACCTCAACTCTCAAGGCAAATATTTTGGCAATCTAATTTATTTATATAAATTATTTCTCTCATGTTTAAAATTTTGATATAATGTACTTGGCATTTGCTGTCTTAGTCATTTAATACAGTTACACTGGCTTTAAAAAGCTCCCATTGCTACAATTCTCTTCATCTTGTAAAACTAAAACTCAGTGTTTATAAAACATTGTCATTGTCCTGTACCCCGCTGCCAAACAGTATTCTGGCTTTTGTCTCTGATTTTCAGTTCTCTAGAAACTTCTTATATGTGAAATTTGATAGTATTTGTTTGTGACCAGCTTATTTCACTCAGTACAATGTCACCGAGGTCTGTCTGCTATAGCATTCGTGTGTCAGGATTTCATTCCTTTCTAAATCTAAATGTCCCATTCATCTATTTGGATCCTGGCATACTTTACGTTTTAGTTTTCATTTATAATGCTGCCATGAACATGAGTTCAGGTATCTCTTTGGAACTTTTGTTTTCAGTTCTTTTATGAATAAATTCTACTTCTGAATTGTTTGATTATATGGTAATTTTCAGGTTTGAAGAGTTGCCATGCTGTGTTTCTTGTTGGCTGTCTATGCTCACCCTTTCTCCATATCGTTAGGAACAGTTTTCATAGGGAGGTGGCAGCCTCCCCGGTGGGTATGAGGCCGGGTTTCTTTGTAGTGTGCTTTTTACTGTGTTCTCGTTCCCTCCCTCCCTCCCTCCCTCCCTTTCTTTCTCTCTTCTTTCCTTCCCTGTTCCCTCTCCCCTGCCCTTCCTTTCCTCTCTCTCTTTACCCCCCCCCCCCCAACACGCTCCCCTTCTAGTTTTGTTTTTCAGATGGGGGCTTGCTTAGACTGATTTCTAACTTATCAGCTGCTAGGAAAGGAGATGGTTTACTCTAAGTATAGTTCCTGGTAAGTCAACTACTCTATAGTAGTCTACCACTACACTTCTAAAACTATTAAGGCAAGACAAACTGTCTTGGGGATTTTCTTTTTAAAGGATGCAAAGTTAAGAGGGTAAGGATGCAGAGTGTTGGCTTAAGCTGTCCTTTCTGCCCATTCTCTCAAGCATAATTTTGAAGTTTTTGTTTACATTAAGGAGTCCCTGTATCCTGGATATTAGTCCCTTAATTAGATTTATGACTTACATTTTTTCTTCCATGCTGTGAGTCTCCATTATTTACTTTAAAAATTATTTATTAGTTCTTTGAGAGTTTCATACAATATGTTTTGATCATATTCATTCCACCACTCTTCCCAGATCAACATTCTGCTGCTCTACCCTCTTAATTTTGTATCCTTTTTAAAAAATCAAGACCAGTTTGTCTTGCCTTAATATTGTTGGAAGTATAGTAGTTGACTACTATAGAGTAGTTGACTTACCAGGAGCTATACTCTTAGAGTAAACCATCTTCTTTCCTAGCAGCTGATTAGTGCTAATACTCCACAGCTAGGAGGAGTAGAATTATGTGCCTAACTCCCTTCTCTCTGCTGGGATTTAGTCTTATTTTGGCTAGCACAGGGTGAGTTCATATGTGTAGCTTGCAGGGTTTAGAGCCAGATAATGATTAACAATTACATTACTTTTCCAGTAGCTGCACAGCACTTTTTTACAAAAACTCACTGGTCGGGATGAAGCTTGCAGGTCTGTATCTGCTTGATTTTTGCCATGCCCTTGTTACTCAGATGTGTGGCGTCTTCAGCAGTACAGTCTTACTGTCACGTTCTGGAGGGTTATTAAGAGCAACAACAGTAGCCTGTAGTGTTTGAGGGTCTATGGGACTTCTTTTGCTAATCTAATGGAAACAATTTCTCAGTGAGAGCCTTTCTTTCCAGCCAAGTTTATAACCAAGATTAGCCATCATACCTTGTGGTGATTTGAATGAGAATGGCCCCCTTGGCCCATAGATAATAAATGCTTGATCCTTAATTTGTAGAACTGCTTTGGAAAGGATTAAGAAGTATAGTTTTGTTGGAGGAGATATGTCACTCTGGGGGTGGGCTTTGAGATTTCATAAGCCCATGCTGGGTCCAGTCAGTGCGCCTTCCCCTCCTCTTACTCCCCTCCCCTTCTCTCCTTCATCTTCCCCCTCTTTCGTCCTCTGTCTCTCCAACTTGTGGATCACATGTACGCTCTAAGCAACTGCTTCTGCGCTATGCCTGTCTGCCTGCCTTTACGATCCCTGTCATGTTGATCATGGTCTCAGCCTCTGAGCAAGCGCTCAACTAAATGCCGTATTTTATAGTTTGCCTTGTCATGGTGTCTTTTCACAGCAATAGAAAAAGTACACAAGACACATTGAAAAGTTTGCCCTTATTGTGTCGTCGTTGATAGAAGACAATTCAAACTCTGGTGTATAGTCTTCTGTGTATTGTTCAGGAAGAAAGAGGAGCGTAGTTAATAGTGATGCACTTTGAAAGGCCTTTTACAGGAGCCAGGGTAGGATAGATTCCTCATCGACAGACACCTACCAGCCTGTCATTCAGGCACATTGGGGTTTTGCCCAGCTCTGGAAAGAATAATGGTGATGGGAAAAGCCGCTTTTTTGTTTGTTTGTTTGTTTAGATTGCTTTTATTTTTTTACAGTCCAGTCATTGCCCCCCTTCTCCAGCAATTCCTCATCCCATTCCTCCTCCTCACTGTCTTCAAGAGGATGTCCCGGTCCTCCACCCCACCCCCTGCCAGGCCTCTCCACTCCCTGGGGCCTCAATTCTCTCGAGGGTTACGCACATCTTCTCCTACTGAGGTCCGACCAGACGGTCCTCTTCTGTATATGTGTCAGGGGCCTCGGACTAGCTTGTGTATGCTGCTTCATTGGTGGCTCAGTGTGTGAGGGGTCTCAGAGTTCCAGGTTAGTTGAGACTGCTGGTCTTCCTATGGGGTTGCCCTCTTCCTCACCTTTTCCCAGCTCTTCCCTCATTCAACCACAGGGGTCCCTGACTTCACTCCAATGGTTGGCTGTAAGTATTTGTCTGAATCAGTCAGCTGGGGAAAAGCCACTCTTAATGCTTCTGTGCCATGCCTGTGGCCACTAGTGCTGTCACATTATCATGCCCCAAGCCCATACCCTGTTAAGTAGGTACACTACTAAGGGAGGAGCACTCTCCAAGTTGTGGTCTGTTGCTCAGGTGGACTGATGATGCAAGGCTGCTGCAGCCAGCTAGGTGATAAGGGCTGGATTAGAAGTCAGGTAGACTTCTATTAGGACTTTGTATGATTTTAGTACTGGGTTGTCCTAGAGCTTCCACTGGCTAACAAAGTCTAGTGCTGACTGCTCTGTTTTCTACAGCAAATGAGGTATTACACCATATTATGCTGCCTGAGTTTTGGGTAGTATTCACAGCAGAATTCCTTTGCTAATGTACTTAAGTCAGATAGCTACAGGGAATTCCATAGTCTTGGGAAACTTGAGGCCAGCTTCAGGATGCCAATGATATGAGGCAAAAGGGTTTTCCTTAGTCTCAGTCAGGTCTTTGCCTTATTTTGGGACAGGTATAATGGCTCCAGATTAGGAGTAGCTGTTGTTACAGGGCTTTTAATTTCTACCATTGTGGGCATGGAACTGGCCTCCATGATAACTTAAGGTACCTTTGGGACTCTTGATAGAATTCTGCTTCCTGTTCTGTAGCTAGAGGTTGTAGGGGTGATGAAGATTTTTCACTTGTAGTTCTAAGTGGTTCAATCTGAAGTTAATGATTTAATAGTGGCATTAGTCCCGGGGTTCTTGTAGTTGTAAGCCTATCACTGGATTTCAAGATTAAGGCCTGGACTTAATTCCTTTGCCTTCCCTGAAGCGAGAAACCTTTCTAAACTATTTTTCTGGTTCTAGTTGAAAGATGAAGCTAATAAGCACTTCCTTCCTGCCCTTTTCATTATACCTCCTCCTCTTCCTTGTTGTCTTCTTTCTTTTTTGTCTTTGAGTTATAATCAAACCAGGCACTGTGGGCTCTTACCTTGTTTCCTTACTTCTTCTGAGGGCAGTTTTGTGTCTGAAAGGTGTTTTGGAAGATCTTAACTAAGTGGCCATCTTCCTCTGCTTTCTTCAGAGATTACTTTTAGAATGTTAATGTTTCTTTTATTTCTGGAATTTTATACATCTGCATAAATTGAAGTAACCATGTAACTTTCTTTTTCTATTCTGTTGACATGGATTATTATAGCAAAGATTCTGTCTGTGAAATGTCCTTATCTTCAAAAGCTAAATCTTTACATTGAAAACTATATAGATAGATAGATAGAAGGTACATGTGCTATGTTACATATGTGTACATCACAAAGCACCTCAATGGAGTCCTTTATGTAGGTTCCTGGGATTGAACTCAGGTAGCTAGGTTTGCATGGCAAGTGCCTTTACCTGCTGTGCTGTCAACAGTCTTATTCAGTAATGGTGTATAATAACTCTGATGTGAAGTTAGCTTACTGACTAGTTGAGTAAGGAGTGTTTATATTTTGTATTAGTGTTCATAAAAAGTTATTGGTACATAGCTTTCTTATAATTTCTTATCTTTTCTTCCAACATAATATTTTTATTATTTGGGGTTTCACATAATGTACCCTGATTATATTCACTTCCCAGTCTCCCCTGATACCCTTGTGACCTTACCCCCTACCCCAAAAGAAGAAAAAAGAGAGAAAGAAAGAAAGGAAGGAAGAAAGAAAAGAAAGAAAGAGGAAAAAAAATACCAAGTCTAATTCATATTGCTCATATACTCACTGGAGCATGGTCAACCTCCCAGTGGTCAGCCCCTTAAAGAAAATAGTCCTTCTCCACCTTCTCCACCCCACCTGCCCCCCCCCCCCAAGAAGCCAAAAGAGCTACATTTCAGAATCTCTATCACAATTTAAGAGTTCTCTTCAGTGACTTTTTCAATGACTGGGGGTGGGGGGGGGGAGGGGAAGGGGAAGATGAGGTGAGAGAGAGAGGTCACAGAAGCCTTCTATGTCTCTAATTCTCAACTGAGTTTGCAGTCATTGATACCACTGCCAAAGAAGCTTCCTTGCCTTTTACAGTCAGCTGTGATAAGAATCTTAGACTTCCACATAGTTTCTGACCAGAGTTGCCATCATGGGCCTTAGTGGCAACACAGACATGGACATCAACATGACCTCTGGCTGCAGCATGGACTATGGAGCTCAACATGGCCCTAGGTGGTAGCATAGGCATCCACATGAACCTTGGGCATTGACATGGCTTGGGATGGCAACAAGGTCCGTGGATACCACCACCATGTCTCTCAAGTGTAGCACAGATCATAGATACCAGCATGGCCTCCAGAGGCAGCATAGACTCAGAGGTTCTTTGAAGGAGCCCCAATCCAGAAAATGAACTATTCTCCATCTCCAACATCCTGTTGTTGTTCAGAGCCAGGGCTATCATGCATGTTCCAGAGCAGAGCTTTGGAGAGCTCCAGACTGTTGCATACCACCCTGCCTACCTTACTCAGTAATACCATGCTCTCTTGTCCACTGCAGCCTTCTCCCACATCTGTCACTGCTGTTGCATCTCTAGTTCTGCTTCTCTCCCCCAGCACACGCTGTCCTTTCCCACCTCTCCTTGCATATTTGTTGAAGTGACATTGCAAAATGTAGTTTATCACATAGTGTGTATGTATATATATTTTCTAAACAGTTTTACATGTAAATACTCGGTGCATTGGTCTGGTTTCTAAAACACAATAAATACCAGACTGTCAGAGAAACTCGTCTTGGATATCCTGTTGTTCCCCAGAGTCAGGGTGGTCTTAACTGCTATGCAGGGAATCTGGGGACAGGATCCAAGCATGTTCCAGGCCACAGCACACCCCTTTGTCTTTGGTGTTAGCTGCCCCCACAGCTCACCAGGCATGACCTTGTGCTTTCAGCCTGTGGGCAGTACTGTGGTCTGTACTTTACTTCCAGCAGGGCAAGAGGTAGTGGTGGGCCCTATTCAATAATGCCATCTTCCTTGTTAGATACTCCATGATTTTTTCTTCCAATTTTATGGTTCTTTTAAAAGCATCTTCCCATGAAACCTGCCTTTTTTCAGTTCTTCTGGAGATATTGTGGGCTCTGCAGACTCCTTTTTGCAGCAGGGCAGTGCTCTGTCTCGGACTTGGATTTGGACTGTTGCAGATCCACCATGGTGGCTGCAGGGTTGACAGTGAGGGCAGGAGAAGTCCCCCTCCCCCAAAGTGTGCCCAACAGTGGCATGTCTCGTCTGTGCACAGAGCCCCAACTGGTTGCTGCAGATCATTAATTGTGGCCTGGCGTGTGATACTGGGAACCAGGGATACAAGAGCCTCACAACAGTCTTGGTCTGCTCCTCCATGTCTTTTCATATTAAGCCTCAGATTTTTTTAGTATTTAAAAGGTTTTATGTTTACTTATTTTATGGGTAGGTAAAGAGGGCACTGATGCCATGGTGAGTGGATGTGTAAATAAGAGGAAAACTTGCTAATTAAAATTTCCTATCAGTAGGCTATAATACTGGAACAAATGATTGACTTTACAAGTTTGCAAAAAACTTGTACTTTCTACTAGAGAACAAGGAAGAGTCCACAGAGTTAGCCGTTACTCTGCTACTCCATACCAAATAGAGTTCACCAGGAGACAAGGCCATTTGGGAGAATTAGGTTTCTTAATTACATGTAGTCATTCAGAACAAATTATAATAAAAAGTCACAGCAGAAGTCAAAATTAAAACATTTTATAAGTATGTAGTTGAACTTCATTTATTGTGTAAATGGTGCTAATATATAAAAAAGTAGATCTCTGAGTCCTGTGAAGCACTCATCAAATACCAATATTAAATATTAGTATCAAAGATATCTCTCCAAGTAGATCAGTAGTTCATACCTGTAATTTCAGCATGTCTGAGTCTGAAGCAAGAGGATGCCATGAGCTCAGGACTAGTCAGAGCTTACACTGTAAGACCAATTATCCCCTACGTTTTTCTTTATATGTATACATTCATAAGTATATAAAATACCTGTTAGAAAGATAATTCTTACACCTAAAATCATGTTTATACTGTTCTTAAAGCTACTGTCAGTACTTAACAATAACTTTGGGTTTATCAGTTAGCAGTGAGTATCTGGTTTTATAATTGCTATTATGCTACTTCTGCAAGAGATACTTGCAAGCGTTGGTATCAGGTAAGATTGTCATAATTTTACTGAATTTACTATAGAAGTTCTTCACATTAAGGTATCAAGGTGTCACTGTAAAAAGTGCTTTCTGCCAAGCCTGACAAGCTTGAGCTCAGTCCCTGGAACCTACATTGTGGAAGGAGAGATCTGACTCTTTCAAGATGCCCTCTGATCTTCCACACATACGCCATGGAATGCCCCCACCTCCAATAAATAAATATAAAAAAATAAAAAATGAAACTAAAAATATGATCTAGTGTTAGACTATTTTTGGACCTGGTATTTTAAAATCTTTTTATATCATATTATAAAATGGTGAGATGATAAAAGGATTAATTGGAATGCTGATGTTTCTTGAAAAGAAAAAGATTTATGATCCACATATGATATGCATTTGTTAGGTGTTTTTTCCTGTTCAAAATGGATGTGGAATATTATGCTTACTCAGAGGTGTGTCGGGGAAGAAGAGGCTCATCTACATAGCAGCTTGAAGGACTGTGTGGCTGATGAGGGAAGAGCAAGACAGAGTAAACTGTTTGGTAGCATGGTAACCCTGCCATTAGAAATGGAGTGTAAGGGAAAAAGAACCGTGTGGAAGATGGGTAGTGAGTTTTGAAAACACCCAAAGCCGGACTTACTTTCAAAACACAAAATTACTAGAAATATTATTTAAACCCTAGGAGATACATGAATATTTGGTCCAAAGCTTCTGGCAGGTGCTTATATATATTGTATACTGTCTTCTGAATCAGAATGATTAGAACCCTACCTAGGAAATGGTGCTTGGAGACTGGTATCTAAGATGGTCTGTGGCAATTCCTGTTTATGGAAACAAGACAGATGTGAAATTGTTAAGGTGTCTATTCTAGACATGGGAAATTAAGGTCTTTATCACCTAGAAGGATTAAATGGACACATAAACACCAAGCCATAGACTGGAGAGGTACTGCAGTAGAAGCCGATGCCCACCAGATAGTGAAAGCACAAGGAAGAGTGTGTTCAGTGGAAAGAGAGGCGGGATCTGGAACACTGTAGATACAGTGGCATGCTTTAGTGAATAGCAGGATATGTGGAGGTCTTTATTACGGGAGAGGGGATGCTGTGATGGGGATGGGTAGAAGCAGCAGCATGAGAGAGACCTAGCCATGAAAACTGTATTTAAGGAGCTTTTGTTCACATACAAGATGTGGGTAAAAGGATGGCAAGAGATGGGACCAAAAGGGAAAAACTCCTAACTATTTACCATTTACTGAGAACATAACAACTCTAAACTTCACCCATTATTTTAGTCTTTGGGATATTGCTATGAGGGAGGTGTTACTAACATTTGTTAAAAAGAACAAACAAAAGAAAAAGATAGCTCCAATAGCATGGCTTATGCTTGCTATCACAGCCAAGAGACCTGATCCTGTTTGATCCTTGGAATCCACATAATAGAATGTGAACTAATTCCAACAACTTGTCCTTTGACCTCCAATTATGTGCTTTCCTGTCTATTGGCACAGTGGATTTCTATCTCTCAGCCATGGCTTCATTTTCTTTTGGTGGTAGTAAATGAAGGTATAGTCTACAAGTAATCTTAGCTGAATATGTATTCTGAAACTGAAAAAATTTGATAAATTCCTAACTTATATTATCATTGTTGGATATATAAGTAATATTTTGGCTTTTAAAATTGGTCAGTTTGTGTGTTCAATATAGAAATTAATTATTTTGAGGAGCATGCTGTAGTGCAGAGGTTTGTTATTGAATGACTGCTATTTGAAAATGCCAGATTGTTATTTGTTAATTGGTATCTCTGACTTTGTTCACTTTACATAGGTGGTATATGATGGACTTTTTGGAACAAATACAAACTCAAAGTTAAGGACACTGTCCCTGCAATTTGTGCATCACATTTGTATATCGTAAGTTTTATATTTAAAGCTAACTGTTCATTTTTTAGAGTAATCAAGTTTCAGGTATTTTTCTTCCCTCTTTCCTTAACAGCAACTTTTGTTTATGTTAGAGGGATTCTATTTTTTTTAGATTTATTTTTATCATTTTAAAATTATGAGTGTATGGATGTGTCTGTGTGGGCATGTGCATGTGTGTGAGGGTTCCTGCAGAGTCCAGAAGAACTTGTTGAATCTCTTGGAGGGCTGGAGTGGCAGCTTGTGAATAGTTTGTAAATTGTCCACTGTAGGTGCTGAGAATAACACCTAGGTTCTGTGGAAGCCAGCAGTACAAACTTTTACTGTTGAGTCATTTATTTAATCTAGAAAGATTCAGTTCTTAAATATCATTTAGCTTCATTTATTGCTAATATTTTAAATGATCTTCTGAAAGAATATCTTGATTTTTGTTTTTGTCTCAAGTTGCCCAGAAATCAAGATTAAACCACTAGGTCCTATGCTTTTGAATGGCCTCACTAAGCTAATAAATGAATATAAAGAGGTAAGTGACTTGTCATAAGTTTAGCATTTTAAAAAGTATTTAATGTGGTAAGTCTTCCAGGCCCATCCATTGATACAGTTAATGTTTGGCACTGACCTTTGTTTCTTAACATTTTTATTTGAAGTGACAATTTTATATGCTAGTGCCATTTTTTGTCTTTGAAGGAATAGTTATTAAAACTGATAACATCCTTAAGGATGTCATCACTTTAAGCCATGTATGGAAGTGATTACATTTTATGATACATGTATATCCTAAAATTGAAATTAAATTAATTTTATGTTTTATTTCTATATGGAACTATTTAGAGTTGACTTACAGTAGGAAATAGGGTTAATTCTTAAGGGGCTCAGATTTTACTAATTTACAATTTTATCAAAATATGCATACATTCAGTAAACTTTTGATTCTGTAAATGAAGTGGTAGGATTTCTTGGATTGTAGATTTTCAATATCTGATTTTCTTTGCTGTATTTTTTCACTATCTCTTATCTTTTATATCTTATATATCTTGAGAATATACTAAATAGATAAAGTATTAAGTCTACCTAACATTGAATTTTCAGGCTTAGTTAAACATGAGTCCATCCATCTTTGCCATACAGGGAGATCAATATCTAAAGCTAGAGTTGAATTTGCATCCTAGGTCTGTTCTTTGATGAGCTACTCAAGTTATTTGGACTCATTTGGCAGGAAAAGGATAAATTACCTTATTGTATTAGTCAGAAAAGAAAAGTTAGTAATGTTGTTTAGCATAGGCAGGACACATTAGTTAGAGATTATAGATGAAAACTGTTGATTTATTACATAATTTGGGATCTAGCTTGTTTCTTCCATTGAATAATGCTTGCCTGTTTTTTAAAGCATAGTAAATTTTTGTTTTGTTTTGTTTTTTAAACTCTTGACTGTCCTGGAACTTGTTTGTAGACCTGGCTGGCCTTGAACTCAGGTATCTGCCTGCCTCTGCTTCTGCCTCCCAAATGCTGGGATTATAGGCATGCACATACACTACCACCACTTGGCCATTTTTTTTCCTTTAGGGTTTAATACATTGTAACATTATTTTATGGCATAGATTCTGACACAGTCAGGTGCTTTAGAATGGCTGGTAGAAATAAAAATGCTTTGGAACTTTTGGAGAGACACTATATTGCAAAATAAGTTTTAGGTGGGTTCAACCCTGTGGCTTTATGATAGGTATGTAGTAGGGCAACCCAAAATAATAAATTGACTTAAAACATGTTTGTCTGTGTGTGTTCCCTCCCTCCCTCCTTCCCTCCCTCTGTCCTTCTTTCCTTTCCTCCCTCTTCATGTAATTCAGTTGCACAGTTTAGGTGACAATCATGTTAGCAAGTTGGACATGCCTGACCCAGTCCAGACATCACAGAACCTAGTCTTACTTCCAAGTGTCATTTACAAACCTTCCCAGCAGATGTGTCAATAAGTGGGTGTTCAGATATTGGATGCTGAATTCTAGGTTAAATGGACAAAATTTATCTTTTTGTGACACTGTAAAATATCTTAGGTGGAGACCACTAGTTTCCATAATGACTCTGACCTGATTTATTTGTTATGGTATAAGGAATGAAAAGAATCCATTTATTTTATTACACATGTTTAGAAAATTGTACTTAGTCTTATTACAGTTTTGTTGGGGGACAGAAGACAATAGTTTGTCAGAGCAGGGATAAATTTCCCAATAAGTCAAGTGTATTGGAAATTAATTTGGTGTTGGCAAGATACACGATATTGAAAGTACCGTGAAGCTAGTGTCAGATGAGAGGAGTCCTTCGCCTGTGAGCCGTGTACTTGGAGTGAGTTGATGATGCTAGCTTTTGTTTGTATTCTCTTTTGTTCTGGGATTGGATATTTTGTTGTATTGATGGCATTATTATGTAGGACACTGTGATTGAGAAGTAAAATAACACGTGTCATTGTGGCAAAAGGGTTTGCTGTTTATTGCAATTTTTGTGTGATTTTTGTTACTTTTTTTTATTTTCAAGGACCCTAAACTACTGTCAATGGCATATTCAGCTGTTGGAAAACTCTCTAGGTAAGTAATATTTTTTCTTTTTTTCTTTTTTCTGTGAGAGAGATCTGTTAGAAAATAAGAAAAATTTATCTGGTATTAAAGGATCGAGAATAATTTGCTGTGATTCCAACAGGAAATGTATTTTATGGCAGTAAGCAAATACCTTCTTTTTAAACTAGATATGAGTGATTTAAGTTTATGTTTGAAAATACCATTTTAAATGTAGTCTTGAAATTAGGTTTAATTGTGTCAAAATCAGTTCCCATTGTAGTTGCATAATGGATTACAATACCTTACGTGTTCTTGTTGCCTCTGATCTCTAAATCTTATAATGCTACCTGATATTGCTTATATTATGAAAATGAATGATCCTGTTTTCAAAAATATATCTATTTCCCTCTGTTCAATATGATTCCCTCATTCCAATTCCTTCTTGTGTCATATTTCTTCACTGCAAACTGGATGGGGACAAAAAGAGATGAAATGTATTTGGTGGTCCCATGTTGCTTTTGCTCCACACATAGGCTATGTATTACTCTTCTTTGCTGTAAAGGGAAAGAAGCTTCAGGGTTCAGAAGAAAGTCACCCAAGATCAGTTTACAGCACAGGGTTGTCACAAACTCTGTCCTTTTGTCTATTAGCAAAAAGTAGCAAAACCTTTTCCTATGACAGATTTTCATTTAATTTGTAATTTATTATCTCTTCACATTTAAATCAGGAATTTTAACTGAGTATATGGAATCTTATAGGAGGAGTATCTGGAAAATATATATGTTAATGAAGGATTATATAATTGAAAAGTTAAATAATCACTTTTAAAAAAAATTTGGCTCCTGGAGAAAGTAAGCTGATGATACTGACATTGTATTGAGTGTTGTGAAAATGTGAATTGAGGAATGTTTCTATATATAGTTTCTTTTTCTCTCCTTTTAATTCCATGGAAATTTATGATAATGATATTCTTACATTCTCTTACAGCCGGATGCCCCATTTATTCACTAAGGATATAGCTCTTGTGCAACAGCTTTTTGAAGCCCTGTGTAAGGTAGGGGAACATTGTGAAGTACACACTTCTTCACAGATACTTTCCTGAAAGTGCAGGGAGGGAAACACCAGTTTTACTGTCTTTACAGGAAGAACCTGAGACTCGACTGGCTATTCAGGAAGCGTTATCTATGATGGTTGGAGCTTATAGTACCTTAGAAGGAGCACAGAGAACTTTAATGGAAGCACTTGTAGCTTCATATCTAATAAAGGTAGGCCCAGCTATATGAATGACAGTGGCCAGTTGTATATATATATTTTACATTAACTTTTTTGTTGATAAGTATAAGTTGTACATATTTAAAGGGCATCATTTTCAGTAAGTGTGTTCAATTATATACTCTTCCAATCAGGATAAATGAAAAATGCCCTTTTTGGTTTCTTTTTTAAATATGCAGTATACTTTAGCATCTGTAGTCATTCTTTTATACACTGGGACATCAGACTTACTTTTTTGTATCTAGCTTGTTTGTTACCTGTAGTCCTACCTTTCCTGATCTTTCCCTCTCCTCTTCTTTATCTGTAAACTGATCTAGTCTTGGTTTCTACAAGATCGACTTTCTTAGAAAGTTGTTTTAGAAAGACTTGACAGGAGTCTAAGAGATGTGGAGCAAGACAGTGTGGCATTTGCTTTTCTGTGCCTGTATAACCTGTTTCTTTAGTCCATTCATCTGCATATGACAGTACTACTTTTTAATTATTTTATAACTCTGAAGATTGAACCCAGGTCTTGCTCAAATACAAATACAAATGCAGATACACTTCTACTGAGCTTATTGCCATATTGTATAGTGTTTAGAAGGAAATTTGAATTGTGCTTTTTTGTAAAATTTTGATTATTAAGAGGTATATTTGCTGGTTTGCATTCATGTCTTATGATCAGTTTTAATTCTTCATGATGGAAATGTGGTTTTGGGTCGAAGTATGCATAGTGACTTATATTTAAGACTTTGTGTGGGAAAACTAACCTTAATGCTGTGTTTTCCAAGCTGGAAGTGTTTTGTCATAACTGGTAGCTGAACACTGCTATGAGTTAGTATCACTGTTAGGCAAATGCAGAAAGACAAATCACATTTGTCTAAATGAGTCTGTAAAAATAAACCTAGTACCATCCTTCAGACACACCCTTCCTTCACTTTCCTATTTGCTTTTCAAGGGAATATTTGTAGGCGTTTTGGGATATCTACAGTGTGTGTGTAGTATATAATATAATATATGTTATATGTGTTATATATTTTATGTATCTAATAAATATATAAAACATATTTATTACAAGCTGTATGTGTTCATATCAGATATGTATTGCAGGTTATATATATGTGTATGTTATATGTAACATACATGTGTATGTTATATATTTATATAACCTGTAATAAATAGTAAAACGTTATTGAATGTTTGCCTTAATTAGTTCTTTTTCTCCTATTTCTAGAGATAAAGGTAATTATTAGAATATAATGGTGAGATTAACATAAATCTGTTTTTTTTTTAAAAAATGAGACCACCGTGATATCTTCATGTGATGGAATTCTTAAGAGGGTCAGAAAAGCATCTGATGTCTACTGAAATATGAAGAACAAATTATATCATTATATGTGTTTAGACGCTTGCTCTCTATATGAGTCTTGTCATGTGCTCTTGGTGTCTTGTGTGTGTGCTTCATGGTCTTATAGCAAAGTCTCAGACCTATCTGGGTGCTCATTAGAACACTTAAAAATTTTCCAGAAACTCTTAGGAGCAAGAGTGATGTATGTAAAATGCTTGTAGGTACTGCTTCTACTTGCGTAAATGAAATCAAGTGGCAGTATTACTAAGACAAAGATAAGGTTTTTTTTTCATTGACTACTTTTAAAGTAACCAAACTTAGGTTAAATTGTTTAATTTAAACTAATCTGTACTATCATTCTTCTTCTTGTAGCCCAGGGAATGTAGGTAGCATGAATTCCAGAAGAATAAGGCATATATTGTCTTAGTTTCTCACATATTTCATGTAGGTTTATGGCTGGAGGAATATGTTGGGGGAAGCTACATAAAGCCTTTAGCATCAGTAAATTAAAAAACTGGCCAATTTCGTAAATTTTTAATCTAAGTTAAGTGAATATATTTGCGTAGTTGAGTTTCTGCTCTTAAGTTATTGTTAATTTGAGAACAAATTTGAGACAGATAGAGTTATTTTTGTTTCAAATTATAGTAAATAAGGTCAGCTGGTGTCCCTTGTGTACCTGAATTTCACTTGTGTGACTGAGAGTTTGAAAGCTGGGGAGGCAGGGATAGTGATGCAAAGCGTCACAGTGACAGTGCCTCCATGTTTGCACTGGGTGTGTGTGCACACATTCTTTGTAGTAGGATCTTTACAGATCTTTGGTCTATTTGCAGGATTCTTATAAGTCATAAAAGTGCTCATTACATAATGTCAGATGTTTCTAAGCAGCATGATTCAAGATCTTGAATACGGCTAAGTGGTAGAGCTTGTATAGGACAATTATGAGGTCCTGGGTTTAATATCCAGCATTTCCTATCCCCTCAAAAGAGAGTTCTGGAACAAATGCCTTTTATTTGTTTATGCATGTATCTATTGATATGTTAAATTTGAATGATATACAATTAGCTTGACTTATGACTGGACTGAGATGCTGCTAATTGAATTCTTTTCTGGGGTGTATGTGTGTTCAATAGCCTGAAGTTCAAGTCCGGCAAGTTGCAGTGAAATTTGCCAGCACGGTGTTTCCCTCAGATCATATCCCTTCCAGATACTTGCTCCTCCTAGCTGCAGGAGACCCGTAAGTTTACAAAGCTGTCAAAGTATATTTGAAAATTACTAAAATTTATGTTGGTTGCAAAGTTGGCTTATGAAATTTAGAAGTAATTTATTAAGGAATTCCAAGTATACCCCTTCAGGTAACCTGTAGTCATATAGCTAGATATTTGTATATTGAATTATAAGTATATAATATATGACATAGGTAATATAGAGAGAAAAATTCTTATTAAATTGTCAAATGTAAATAAAGCAAACCTTATAATTGTATAAATATATTTATATATATAATTATATAGAGAGTTCCTCTGTAGGAGAAAAAAGGATTAATGTCACTGATTAATACATATTTAATACTTCATTTTGCTGATGGAATATAATTTTATATCTAATATCCTAAGATTTTAAAAAAAGGTATGTATATATATTTTACTTAGCGAATTATATTACTGCGGTTCTGAAGTGTAGTTTTAATGAGACTAATGTGCTACTCACTATACTAATGAGGCATCTTTTTTCATCATTTATATATTTCTGAATTTTAAAAATTATTTTAAGTCATATGTAAATAAAGTAAAATATATGTGTGCATATTAAAATAATTCTTAAGAGACCTGTTATCTGTTTCATAGTCAATTACATATTTTATAATTTTTTTATTTAATTTAAATGTATGCTTACTTTGTCTGCATATACACCTGTATGCCAGAAAGGGCATAGATGGTCATGAGCCACCATGTAAGGTTTGCTGGGAATTGAACTAAGGAATTTTGGAAGAGCAGCCAGTGCTCTTTACCGCTGAGCCATGTCACCAACCCCTAGTCAATGGCATTTTAAGATGTGTGAAGTACTCTAATGTCTGCCATAAAGGTGGTTATTCCCTTTAAATTTGATTGTCATATTTTAAAGCCACATTTATGATGAGGCTCTAAATAAAATTAAGCTTCTTTTTGTCACTTGCATATCCTTTCTTGTATACTCTGTGGTCTGTTTAAAAAAACAGTTATCAAGAAGTTACTTGATAGCCAGGCAGTGGTGGCGCACGCCTTTAATCCCAGCACTTGGGAGGCAGAGGCAGGCGGATTTCTGAGTTCGAGGCCAGCCTGGTCTACAGAGTGAGTTCCAGGACAGCCAGGGCTACACAGAGAAACCTTGTGTCTCAAAACCAAAAAAAAAAAAAAGAAAAAAAAAAGTTACTTGATGACTGTTTGAGAATTTTAATTAGTTCAGCTTTATGCCTTTAATATCCACCTTCAGTATAAATTATATATATATTGATATGATTTTATATAGATAGATATGATTTTTTTGTTTGATATTTTACAGATCCTTTACTTCTGATTTCTGATCTTGACTTTCTCCTTATTTGTTTGCATTTCACTTGGGCACCACTGAGTTTGGACTGTTAATCTTGATTTTGTTGGCCTGTTTGTTTTGTTATTTTTTCTTCCCCCCTTTCTCCCTTATGCTTTCCAGCTACATGCCAGATTGCTTAGAGGTTTAAAGCTAATGTAACCATTGATGGTAGAACAAGATGTCAATCCAGGAACTTAAACAAACCTTAGCCAGTATTTTTATTTACACCTCACAAAAACAAAACAAAACATGACTGACTCAATATTTTCCCTTTTTAGTTTAGTAAAAATCGTTCTGTTCAAGTGAAAACTCGTGACAGTGTGAGGCTCAGCTTGGTCGTTCCTTGCTGTCTGCTGTTATTTTAGGTGCTGTTAGGAATTCAGGACTAGCCCAGAGGTAGTTAAGGAATATTCAAAAGACTTCTGTGGTATAGAAGCAAAGCTGTGAGGTCATTTTCTAGGTGTGCTGAAGTAGATTTTATAGTTGTGTTACTAATGCCGTTCATTTACCAGTTTTTGTAGAATTGTAGACAAACTACCAAGAGGTGTCAGAATTGAGGTGGGAATACAGAACGCAGGGTACTGTTTAATGTATGTTATAGTTGTTTGTGACTTAGTTTTAATGAGTAAAACATGCTAATAGAAATTTACATAATGAGTTGTAATTAATTTGCCTTGTTAATGATGCAAGCCAAATGACTCTGCAGATCTCATTAAATTACAAAAAAGGATATAATTTCTTATATTACTTTTTATTTATTGCTTATATGGCCAAAAATATACTCAAGACATTTTGTTAGAACCCTAGCTATCAAATAAAATTTTTGTTTTCATTCTTCAAGTGATGACTTTCCAGTTGGTAAAGTTTATTTTTTTTCTTCTTATTTGTCCATCTAAAAGACGAGAAGAAGTCCATGGTGAAGCACAGCGTGTATTACGATGTCTTCCTGGTAGAAACAAAAAAGAAAGTGCTTCTAAGCAGATGCCATCTTTTCCAGAAATGGTGTATTACATTCAAGAAAAGGTAGGGATTTTAACTATAGGTAATTAGTTTGAAACATTTAATAAGTGTTGAAAATAAAAATCAACATTTTAAAAGTACAGATGCAATAATTAAATAGTAAAGTTCCTAGCAATTACAGTATTTACAGTAAGAGGAAACCATAAGGTAAGGAGAGAAATATAATTTTTACATACAGTTAATTTGTTTTTCCAAAATATGAATGACTTGTAATTCTTTAATGCTTGTCAACATTTTGAGTATGTTGAAAAAAATTTTTCCTTTAGTATGACATAGTTAAAAACATATCTTTAAAAAAATTAAATTTGCTTGTTGTTGTTCTTAAGAGTACCAGGTATCATAAATTTAAGGATTCTTTAGAGAACAGTTGAGATTTTCCATGATTATTATTCCATATCCTGTTGCAAATCTTCACTTTGTACAGTGTTTCTGCAGCTAAATCAGAGCGTTGGGAGCAGTAATCTTCAGTGCTGACTGTCCCATGTTTTACATTGGTGTTATTTTGATTATGTTAGAGAATAACTGTCATTCTTGTGAGAGGGACATGCCCTAGGAAAATGTTTTGTTTAGAAAAGACAAAAGCATGGATGGGAGGGTTAGCTAAGGGCATATATATGGCTTTTGTAGTAGATCTAAATTTGATTTCTGCAGCGTACAACTACCTGTGACTATTGCTCCAGAGGACCCAATGCTTCTGTCCTGTGTGGACATTTGCACTCACATGTTCATACCCACACCCAGTCACATGTGTTTATAATTTAAAATGATAAAAATAAGTCTTCAGGAATGGAGAGAAGGCTTAGCAGTCAAGAGCATTTGCTATCTTGCAGAAGGTCTGGGTTTGGTTTCCTGCATCCACATGATGCCTCACAGTTCTTTGTAACTCCAGGTCCAGTGGATCTAACACTCTCTTGCCTCCAAGAGCTGTACATGCATATGGTACAGTTAGATATATTCAGACAAAACATGTATATAATAAATAAAATAATAATTAATTTTTTAAAAGATACATTTATTCAGCGTGATGATCAGACTATTACATTTAGCAATCAACAGCATGGGTGAAAAAGGTCTACATTAAAACCTTTTGTTGTAATGCTTTACACTTTCCACAGAACAGAAACTAAAATAACCTGTTTTACAATTAGTTACAAATACAGACCTGGAGTTTTTGCCCCCACACATGAGTATTGTCTAAAACATGTCTTCTTTATAGCAGCTAGGCCCTGCCACCACTGTGCTTGGCTGAGTTCACAAATCTGATGTAACCTGGAGCTTCCCTGTCACTTCTCTGGCTCTCCTCTCCTGCTAAGCTTTGTTTCCTGGCTGTAATTAGAACTTCCTGCCACCGCCATAGCTCCTGCTGCTGCTGGAACCTCCATAACCCCCTTGGTTTCGTGGTTTAGCCAAGTACTGGCCTCTGCCACCATAAGGGCCAGAGCTCCTGCCTCCAAAGTTTCCTCCCTTCATTGGTCCAAAATTTGAAGACTGATTGTTGTAAATGCCAAAATCATTGTAGCTTCCACTACCACTGCCAAAGCCACCTCCACCTCCTCCGTTGTTACAGCTGTGTCATAGCTGCCACTCCGGCCACAGCCACTGCCCTGGTTTCCATAACCCTGTCCACCACTTCCATAGCCTCTGCTTCCTCCAGAGTAAACCAGGGCTGCCTCCTCCATAACCACCATCGTTGCCAAATCCATTATAGCCACCCCCACTGCCACCATATCCACCACCACCACAGCTGCCACCAAAGCCACCATGACCACTGAAGTTCTCTCCTCAACCAGAATTGTCATTGCCACCAAAACCACCTCCACGACCGCCACCAAAGTTTCCAGAACCACTTTGACCTCTCTGGCTATATGAAGCATTAGCCATCTCTTGCTTCAACAGAGCCTTTCTTACTTCACAAGGGGGTTGTGTTAGCATGCCAGAGTCTCGTTATTGGAATTAACCAAACAAATTGCTCCACCAACTAAGAACCGCCATGTACCGCCACCCACAGAGTTGAGAAAGAGCTATCAACCTATCAATCCTGTCTGTGTCCAGGCTGAGAAAAACTCTTTAAAAAGTCAAATGAAAGGTGCTGAGAGATGGCTCAGGGGTTAAGAGCACTGGCAGCTCTTCCAGAGGACCTGAGTTTGATTCCCAGCATCTACATGGTAGCTTACATCCTTCTATAACTCTAGTTGCAGAGGATATGATGTCCTCTCTGGCCCTCTTAGGCACTGTTTGAATGTGATGCACACACACATTTCAGGTAAACACCTATACATACATACATATGTACATAATGTACATACGTACATACATACAAATATATATAAAACAAAACAAAAATTAAAGATAAATGCAAATGGATGACAGTGATAGAGCTAGCAGTTAAGTTATTTTCAGTTGAGTAAGAGAACAGTTAATTTTCAAAAATTTAATTTGCTTTGGGATTATTTTTATTAGGCTTCCCATCGAATGAAAACTCCAGTCAAATACATGACCGGAACCACCGTTCTTCCATTTAATCCAGCAGCTTTTGGAGAGGTAGGACTTGAGTCTCTTTCTGTAATGACTGTGAAAACTAACATCATTCCTAAGGTGCTGTGTCTGATCTTTTTGCTTTATAGGTAAACTCATATTATGGTTTCATTGTACTTTTAGGGTGTGTATTTTGAAAAACAAGACCCATTATTTGGTGATTTGTTTTGTTTTAATTTATAGTTAACTCAAGGTTTTCTACCCACATCCAGCCTCTGTACTGGGAATCAAATATGAGGCCTTAGACATGCCAGGGAGGTACTCTACTGCCGAGTCACACTCCCAGATTCCCAGCCCCAGGAAGAGTTTTGTTTGTTTTGTCTTTTATGGCAGAATATTTGGTTACTGTTAGGCTTTTGTAGTAAGTTGGATTTAACTTTTAAAGCCAACATACTATTGAAGCTGCTAGAGTTTTCAAGGTTAGAAAGCAAAATAGGATTTATCACATTGTTTGAGAGGATTAAATCACCATGTCCATTAAGGTGAATTTTATGTTTTAAATTATTTAAACTATTAAATAGAAAATATTCTTGTTTAGAGTAAGAAGATAGCTAGGGGCAGAATTCCTTGGTAGAATGTAAGCTTAGCATATGAAAGGCTATGGCTTCAGTCTCTGCGTGAAGAAGAAACAAATGTCAAGCTTTTTACTTTCGTTATGAAACATAGCTGGGTTTGTGAAATCTTATAATACCTTTTGTTAAATTACAATAATGTAGTTAGCATATTGAATATTGCTCCCTGGCTTCTATTATGATTCTGTAAAGTTTTGTGAAGGTGGGTGGGGATGTAAAAACAAAACTGTCACTTTGAAGAATGTGCTCCAACACTGATTTTTAAGGAGCTGGTACTTTGGGGCTGGAGAGGTTTAGTTCCCAGCACCTACATGGCGGCTTATAACTGTCTGTAACTCCAGTCCCAAGGGATTTGATACCTTTACACCAATGCAGATAAAATAAAGAAGCTGCCTTCTTGTTTTAGATAGTTCTGTACTTGCGCATGTGCCTGGCTCATAGCGCAGGGGTGGTGCCCACCTCTCAGAGTTTGGCTGATATGCAAGATCATGCTCCAGCTATTGGACGATACATACGGACTTTAATGTCAAGCAGCCAGGCGACAGCTTCATCTTCTAATAAGAGTGGAGAGACCAACCCTGTTCAGATCTACATTGGCCTGCTTCAACAGCTGTTAGCAGGTGTTGGAGGTAGGAAGCTATTCATACTAAGAAAACATATTAAAGCAAGTAAGCAAAAAGCTAATTTTACCTTTCTCTTCAGCATTTGCCCATATGGCTCAATGGATAGGTTCCAAACTCATGGTCTCACAAATGACCCTGGTTAAACTCTGTGGGCCTCAAAATAAAACAAAAAGTCATTAATTTGGGAGAGATGCTTGTACGGAGAAGATAGTTATATATATGTATGTGTGCAATAATAGGAACGAGAGAAACACCAGGGAGTTGTGGGCTACACCTCTCAGAAGGTACTGTATAAATATATGAGATTATCAAAGAAAATTCAGTAAAATTTACAGCAGAGCTCTTGCAACCTTCTTGACTTCCATAACTAAACATTGACTTTTGTTAATTTTCTAAGCCTTGATCCTTGATATATTTTGATTGATCCTTGATATATTTTTCATTTCAGAAAGAAAATGTTGATGTAGATACATACTTTGTCTTTGAAAATGCATGTGAAGAGCAGGACGTCCTTTTGATAATTGAACTTTATTCTATATTTAGAGTGTAATCTTTTGATTTTTAGACCAGAATTTGTGTTTCAGCAGTAGCATTATATTTGAGAGGAATTTAGGGGTTTCTATATAAAAAAATGATTTCTTTTTCATGAAAGTTAAAATGGTTCTGAATTCTTATTTAGGTTTGCCAGTCATGTACTGTCTGTTGGAAGCTGTGTCGGTGTATCCAGAAAAATTGGCTACCAAATTTGTAGACAAAACAGAATGGATCAAGGTATCTCCTCATGATATTTTTTTTCTTTGTGAATTCAGATATTTCAAACTAATTGAAAGATTTTGGTCTTCCTACCAGTCTTATGCCTTTCACCACCTTTAAAAATTTTCTGCAACCAAATACTTACTGAAAAGTATGTAGGCTAACATTGCTCATGACCCATCTGGATGATCCTGGGAGATGAATTTAAGAATCATCAATTTAAAAAAGTTATTTTTCTGCTTCAAGAAATAATATTTTACACTAATGGGTGCACATATTTTGAAAACACACTTATGTTGTCTATTTATCTGTCAGTAAAACACCTCTTGTCTGTCCTTGTGTGCTGCCTCCTTAAATCATTTCAGTGCTCTACCCTACTTCTCTTGCCTCTAACAAGCATGCAAAGCACATTAGTAGTTTTATGGGGGGGAAGACTTCTGTTTTGCTTATGCTTATATCCATAAAAATGCATTTCAAATGTTTTTCTTTCTTTTATACAAAAGATAGCACACTGTTGGCACAGCTTTGTACTTATTTAATGGATAGTAGAGCCTGTAGCTAATTTTATAACTGGAGAAAATGCCTATATATTTTAACAGCCTCATTGTTTTCCACTGTAAGGTTAATTCTGGATCGCAGTTGCTGATCATTTAGGATACTTATCTGTTTCAGTGACTAATTTCTATGTAATTCTATTTTTCATACAAGGAAATGTCACAGTTTTTCATAGCAAAGAGTTTTATTGTATTTCATGGAAGAGATGTATTAGAAGTATACTTCTAAGTTTCCGAGATGTGGAGGAGGCGGTGTCTGATGTTTACAGTGCCCACCCTTCATGTGGGTAGTGCTAAGTTATGCGGCCAGCTAGGTGAGGGTGGTGTTCTTTCAGGATAACACCAAAAATGTCATCAGGTATAACAAATAAAAATGTAAGTTAAATTAGAATTTTAGATTAGACTTTTTAGTGAAAATATGGCTCATACAGTTGTATACCTCTGTTGTGCTTTCTAATATAGTTCTTTTTGGAAACTGTAGCTTGAGTTACAGTAAAATAAGGATTTTATCTTTAAATGTGAAAATAGGAATATAGTTTGTCAAGAGACACTAGTTTTGTATTTTTCTTGAAAAAATTTGGTTTCTTAAAAGTGCTTCTTATTTTAAAAGCGTTTTCATTCTTTGTGAACATTTTTTAATTTAAACTAATCTTGTGAGTTTTGATCTCTTAGAGGAAGGTAAAAGTTTTCTATGATATGAAGAGAGACCAGACTATGAGTTTGATTCTAGGGCCTGTTATGCTGTACCCTACGAACAGAACATCCAATTTGATCCCTGGGTTGTATGGTCTACACAATAATAATGCTTTTCACTTTATTAAAATAATTTTATGCTGAATTTTAGAAACAGGACTTTGCACGTGGTAGGTAGGTGTTTTCCCCTGATCTACAACTATGGCCCCTTTATATTTTTAAATCGTTGAAAAAAAGATAACAAAAGGTATTATTTCACGACATACAAACTGTAGTTCTCATTTTATTGGAACAGTGCTGTGTATTAACTGTGCCTGCATTTGTAAACTGCAGTGGCATAATAGAGTAGTCTCGGCAGTGACTAGATAGTCCATATAGCCTGTTTGGTCCTTCATAGAAAACAATTTGCTGATCTCTGTTTGAAATCAACTGTATTTATTTTATCTGTTTTAAAGTTTTGTATCTATGAAAATGCAACTAATGTTTTTATATATAATTTTAGCTCATAAATTTTTTATTTTTAATTAAAATATTATTATCATTCTTCTTTTTTCTCCTTGTGCCCTTCCCGTGTGCCTCCCCACCTTTCAAAGCGATAGCCTCTTTTTCTTTCATTATTACCATTGCATTTATATGTATGTGCATGTGGGTGTGTGCATACACACATACTCATACAGTTTGATGTTTGCTTTTATGTGCATGTGATTTCAGGGCTGACCACTTTGTATTGGATAACCAGTCAGGGAGCTCATCCCTGGGAGTGTCTAATTCTCCCTCAGCAAGCATTGATTGCCTTTAGTTTTTTGTCTAGGGGTAGGATTTCTGGTAAGATTTCCCGCTTGGTGTGTTAGCATGTCTGTTGATATTGTCACTGTTTGGGCCTTGTTTGTCCAGTCATTTCGAAGAGAGGCAGTCTTGGTATTCTAGCTCTTACAACACCCCTACCCATCATCCCTGATGTTTGTTATTATGTGAGTTAAAGAGGCAGGAACTGTGCTGCAGATGTAGCCATTCATGCGGAGCTCTCCCCTAATCCATTGATGTTTTTATTTGCATTGTGTTCAGTTATAATTTTCCAGATGGTCTCCATTTGTTATAGAGGGAAGCTTTTTTCATGAGACATGATAGCTATACTTATCTCTGGGGATAGGGACAAGTGTAGTTAGGAACTATTCTGGTGTAAGTGGTGATAGTAGATTCTCCTCTAAAATCTGTGACCTCACTAGTCCTGGGTAGTTGGCTAGGTCTCTGGTACCAAGAATGGTTTCCCTCCTGTTGAATGGGTCTTGAGACCAGTTAGACAGCTCTTGATTAGCATGGGTATGGGGAGTGCCACTACTGCACCTTCCAGGTAGCGTGTCAGGATGGTGGTGTGATTAGTAGGCGTTTCCCTTCCTTTGTAGCTTTATAGCACTTTGTGGTAGTGTAGAAGCTAGATTGCAGGAAGAAGGGTTTCAGGTCAGATCAGTTACACATACATAATACTTTGTGGCAGTTCTCTCCCTGTCCTCCTCTATCTCCCTCCCACCCCGATTGCCATCCCAGCACCAGCCTCTCTCCCATATTTATTATTTTTTGTTTTTGTTTTTTTGTAAACATTTAGTTTATTTAACCAAGGCCATATGTGTGACCTTTGTGTTGTAACTGTCCGTTGAAGTCTAATCTTTTTTTAAAAAATTATAATAGCTTTTTGCAATTTTGTTTTTAATTTTATTTAATTTTTTTTTTTTAAACACTCCAGATTTTATTTCCTACCTGGTCCACGCTCTGACTGTTCCCCACCCATACCTACTCCCCTGACCCGTCTCCACGAGGATGTTCTCACTCCCAGGGGCCTCCAGTCCCTTAAGGGTTAGTTGCATCTTCTCCCACTGAGGCCAGACCTGTCAGTTCTCTGCTGTATATGTGTTGTGGGCCTCATATCAGCTGGTGTATGCTGTCTGGTTGGTGGTCCAGTGTCTGAGAGATCTCTGGGGTCCAGATTAATTGAGACTGCTGGTTCTCCTACAGGGTTGCCCTTCTCCTCAGCCTCTTCCAGCTTTCCCCTAATTCAACCACAGGGGTCAGCAGCTTCTGACCATTGGTTGGGTGCAAATATTTGCATATGACTCTTTCAGCTGCTTGTTGGTTCTTTTGGAGGGCAGTCATGATAGGTCCATTTTTGTGAGCACTCCATAGCCTCAGTAATAGTGTCAGGCCTTAGGGCCTCCCCTTGAGCTGGATCCCAGTTTGGGCCAGTTGCTGGACCTCCTTTTCCTCAGGCTCTTCTTTGTTTCCATCCCTGCAGTTCTTTCAGACTGGAACAGACAGACAGGTCAGAGTTTTGACTGTGGGATGGCAGCCCCATCCCTCCCTCAATGCCCTGTTTTTCTGCTGGAGGTGGGCTCTACAAGTTCCCTCTCTCCACTGTAGGGCATTTCATCTAGGGTCCCTCTCTTTGAGTCCTGAGAGGTTCTCACCTCCCAGGTCTCTGGTACATTCTGGAGGGTCCCCCCCAGCTTTCTACCTCCTGAGGTTGCCTGTTTCTATTCTTTCTCCTGGCCCTCAGGGCTTCAGTTCTTTTCCCCCACCCAGTACCTGATCATGTTCCCCTCTTCCCTTCCCTGTCCCTTTTCCCTCTCAGGTCCCTCCCTCCCCCCTTGTGATTGCTTTTTGCATTATTTTTTAATGGATACCAATAGATTAAGTGTTAAAATATATCATTTACTTTTATAATTTTAAGCATCAGATGTCAGCAGGAAGATGGTTATGAATCATATATCTATTTCTTTTCTCTATTGCTCAGAGTCTGATGAGTAGCAGTAAAGAAGAAATGCGTGAATTGGCAGCTTTGTTTTATTCCGTGGTTGTGTCTACAGTGTCCGGAAATGAGTTAAAGTCAATGATAGAACAGCTGATGAAGGCCACAAAAGACAATCAAGTATGTTATTAGTTTATCTTCACTCTTCTTTGTTATTTGAATAACTTTGTATTTTAACAACACACAGGAACCTGTATCTGAAATTTAGGTCCTGTTATAAATCATAAAGACAAGGTTTCTTTTTTCATTCTAACAGATTTATCACACTTGAGAGCTAAGTACTGTTATGGCAAGCACTTAGGAACTGCTTTGCTAGAAAGGATCAGTTTCTCCTTTGAGCCTATAATACAGTGAAAAAACATAATGAAATTTTGCCATTTTTTTTTAAATACTGTTTTTCCTTCAGTTCTGAAAATGGTTATATAGGGCCATTTTCCTGGATTAGGAAATTTGCTTATGAGGATGGACGATGGATTTGCAAGGATGATTTTGTTAGATCTTTTTGAGCCTGGGTCTCATTGTGAAGCCCAAGCCGCCCCCAGACTTGAGATCTTTCTGCCTTAGCATGTTCCACCGTAGCTTGGCCTCATTCCTTTTCAGTAGGTCTATGTTTTACAGAGTATTTGATTGCACTAGTTTTTAGGTTTCCATTTGTAAAGTAAACTTACAAATTCTTAGCCTTTATAAGTAATAATTGAAATACATGTGTTGATTTAGTCATTTCAGATTTTAATTCTGTGTCTGAAAAGTACTGTTTTTAGGTACTATGTGCATTGTGGTAGGTAATTAGTTGGGAAGCCTTAGGACTGCCCGGCATTCAGAGTTCTTAGCTCTCCCTGCCCCATGTCTGCTCCCACTTAATCACAGTACCTACAAAAAAAGCAAGTTTATTAGTATAGTGCCTACTTGTATTTGAAGATTTTAGCAGTTAGAAAAAAAGACTGCCCATTGTATTTTGTTGGCAGTATAGGAGAAGAGAAATTATCCTTGAACATTAGCTATGTAGTGATGTTTAAACAAGTATCATGGGTTGAAGTGATGCTTAAGGACACTGGCTGCTCTTTGAGAGAACCTGGGTTCAATTTCCAGCACCCTCATGGAGACTCAGAACCACCTGTAACTCTAGTTCCAGGGGGTAGACAACGTCTTCTGGTTTCTGGAGGCATTGCATGGGCATGATACAAAAGCAAACATTCAGGCAAACACTCATACACATAAAATACAAATTAAATAAGAAAGTATAAGGACCATAGAAGCTTATTTTAAAAGTCCTTGTTCCACAGCTGGAGGTTGTATGAGATTAAGGTATCTAATTCTGGACATCAGTAAAGATCCAGCTTAATTTTTCTACATTCTATGTTAGAAACTCTTGTTATAAATTGCCATTGCCTAATTTTAATTCATTGGCTTCCAGTAAGGGCCAGAGTAATCATTTTCTGTTTTTAGCCTTAGGTTTATCAGGGACATTATCCTAACAAGTTATTTCAGTGTATTTTTTCATGTGTGAAAAAAGAAACAGTGCTGTCACATTATTAAATTCAGAGCCCCGAGGTACAACACGGATCCTTGCTTGCCTTGGGATTCACTGTGGGAAGATACTTGGCTAAAAAGAGAGTGAGAATAGCAGAGCAACGTGACCCAGAGACAGATGCCGACCTCTTGCCTGAGCAAGAGGAGATCATTCGGAGTGCTACAGAAACAATAGGTCAGTGTGAACGGGTTTGCTTGGCTGCTTCAGGTTTTGAATTATTTTAAAATTTTAATATGGTATTTTTGTTTCTTCTTATAGCACTTTAAAGGTACAAGCTTTGCCATAAAATAATTGCTATTTCTAGTAAAAATGAAAATATTTTTATGCATGTGTGTGTGTTTTTTTAAACATTTTTTTATATTCTGGTGCCACTTACGGGGAAAAAACTAACATTCAAGGACACTAAGCCTTATTGCCATGGTGTCTTACTACTGCATAAATGTCAACAAACGGTCAACCAGAAAACATTATAGACCTTGATTTTCTGTTGCTGCCTTAAAAAAATTAATACATGGCTAATTGGTTTAAATTATAAGAATAATTAGTATGTTACTCTCTTGTATCTAAATATGCTTACAGGTTCATTTCTAGACAGTACATCACCTCTGTTGGCAATTGCTGCCTGTACAGCCCTGGGTGAAATTGGCAGAAATGGTCCTCTTCCGATCCCCAGTGAAGGATCTGGATTCACTAAGCTGCACCTGGTAGAAAGCTTACTCAATAGAATCCCTTCCAGTAAAGAAACAAATAAGGCAAGCCTTTTTATTTCTTTCCCTTCTAGAATTCTGTGTTTCTATTCATAGTAGAATAAACTAACAAAACCAAGTTATTATGAGTATAGTCATCTTTCTATATCCATCCATGCATCTAGAGTAAGGTTTTACTAATGTGCTAAAAAATGATAAAGATGAAAACTTGATAAACTTTGTATTTGCTTTTGAATCGGGGAGAGGTGTATAAACTATTTTGTATGTTACCTTTTGACCTAGTCATTCTAATTTAACTCCTTAACAGTTAGGCTTTCAGTAAAATTAAGAATTCATTGAAGAACCATTTTTGTCATACAAAAGCTAGATAATAAAATACTCAGTTTCACGATTTGTATAATTTTAAGGTAGTTCTGAATCTTATTTTTCCTACAGCTAGTTTTGTTTGAAGCAGAATGAATAATCTGAGGGAAAGAACAGTTGCAGTTTTTAAAGTTGAGATAATTGCTTTCATAGACTTCAAGACATTTTTTTTTTTTATAATTAAAGTACCTGATGTTGAAGATGATGATTTAATGAGTAGAAAAAAAATACAAGTTTACTATAAGTTAAAAAAAAATTTTAATCTTGTTCTTGGTTTAGATGTTACTTAAAACCAAAACAGTCACATCATGTAGTTTTCTTTTAAACTATCATTAACCAGTCATCATCCGCCATTGATGAATACTGCAGTTTGACCATGGCGTATGCTATAAAATTCTCATGTATTAAAATTAAGACTTTAAAAAGATATGGTGAAATAGGCATAGTTGTCATTTCTCTGTGAGATAACACAGAAGGAGTTTCAGAGAGTTAGTATAACTTGCCTAAAGGCTACTAGGTAGTAGAGTTCATTGGTTCCTGGGTCCTCTGGGCTTGTAAACCACATTTGCAACCTTAACAGTTTAAATGATAAGCTTAAGGCTTTCTTTTTAGTTTTAATTTTTGTAGGTATGGGTCCTTAATGGGCTCAATTTTCTGTTTTTTAATGTCTTGTAAAATTGCGTGCTTTTGTAACAACATAGTCCTCAGTATATGAGGCAGATTGCCTCTTCCTGTCATCCTGGGAGTACTGTTTTGAAATAAAGCTACTGTTTGTTAAAAATTAAGAAAAGAATCTGTGCTCTTCCAGATGAAAGAACGAGCAATCCAAACATTGGGCTATTTTCCAGTTGGAGATGGGGTTTTTCCCCACCAGAAACTCCTTTTGCAAGGTCTGATGGATTCTGTGGAGGTATTTATATTTTTAGTTATTCAAATAAAATCCATTTTTTAGTTGTTTTGTTTATTTTGAGATTTTAGAATTTTGTTTTATTAGGAGGTTATTAGTTTACTTTATGTGTCCATGTGTCTGTGTTATCATTCACACTCAGTGCTCACAGAGGCCAAAAGTGGGCATTGAATCCCCTGAAACTAATTACAGGTGATCACTAGTTACCATGTGAGTGCTGGGGACTGAACCTGGGTTCTCTATAGGAGTAATCAGTATTCTTAAGCACTGAACCATCTCTCCAGCCCGCACGCTGAGGTTTTTTTAAAAAGTTAAACTTTTGATTCTTTATCAAATATTTAATTTTGAGTTTTAGCTTTAGGTTTGTTACTGTGTTAGACATAGCTCTATAAATTGTATGTTTGGGAAAGTCTCTAATTGGTTTTTCAGGGAACCGCGGTGTAGTATAAATAAAAGAAACCAGTTAGCCATCTGTGGGGGCTGGTACTGTAGTTGCTCTTGAGTTGCTGATGTTTAATGTGGGAAAAGAACTCTAGTTAGTAAATTGTAATGTGTCTTAGCATGAGCTAACCTTTTCTCTACCCACATTGGAGGTGATCTTTCACATTTTCTCATATTTTGTATGCCAGCCTCTTTGCTCTGGCTTTCTGAAAACCTTGTGCTTTTCAGATTGTTATTATGCTCTTTGAAGAACTTCTTCTGACATTTAAACTACATTTAATTCTTTAGTTATGTAGACTACTTAGAAACCTTTTGTTATGGCACCATCACACTTCTAAGTACACGGACGCAGGGTCTGCTTTGCTCATCATTATACAAGTGTCTAGCAGTGTGATTGCAAAGGTAGAATCTTTTAGAAGTAAGTGAATAGGAATATATTTGCATAGAATGCAGGAGAATGCTAAAGGAGTGTGTGATTGTGTCCATGAATTCTGGTACAGTCTGCTTGGAGGGCAAGTTCCTGCTGACCCTTGAAGGATGAGAAAGGAGATAAACGTTAGTTGAGGATAAAAGATGGAAGGATTGAGGTTACTGAGTAAGAGAACTGGTATTGAAGTTCTGTAGATTCGTTTGTTTCCCCTGTGTTGGAGAGTGAATCCAGGGCCTTGCCCGTACTAAGCATACACTGTTTCCTCTGTTGAGCTGCTTCCCCATTTACAATGTTTCCAAAGTGAGTTATACTAATGCCATCATCGCCAGATGCCTGATGTCTTAGTTACTTTTCAATTGTTGTGACAAAACACCACATCCAATGCAGCTTGCAGAAGAAAGTTTATTTGTGGCTTACAGTTCAGAGTGTGAGTTCATGACTATCATGGCGGCAGGCAGGCAGGCATGGCACTGGAGCAGTAGGTGAGAATTCATGTCCAGATCCATAAGTCCCGAGTTAGAGAAAGCTAACTTGGGGTGGCCTAGTCCCAAAGCCCACTCCCAGGGACACACTTCCTCCAACAAGGCCATGCCTCTTAATCCTTCCCAAACAGTTCCACCAACTAGTGACCAAACATTCAAATGTATGAGCCTATGGGAGTAATTCTGATTCCAACTATCATATCAGTTTAATTGCAACCTCTTGGAAGAAGCTTATATTTGCCTTTTCTTCTTCTTCTTCTTCTTCTTCTTCTTCTTCTTCTTCTTCTTCTTCTTCTTCTTCTTCTTCTTCTTCTTCTTCCTCCTCCTCCTCCTCCTCCTCCTCCTCCTCCTCCTCCTCCTCCTCTTCTTCTTCTTCTTCTAAATGCCAATTCCAGTTGTATTTAAGTTAATGAGCGCTTGTTATTTCTTTCCTTCCTTCCTTCCTTCCTTCCTTCCTTCCTTCCTTCCTTCCTTCCATGTGCATTGGTGTTTTGCCTACCTGTATGTCTGTGTGAGGATGTCAGTTCTCCTGGAGCTGGAGTTACAGACAGTTGTGAGCTGGCATGTGGGTGCTGGGAATTGAACCCTAGTCTTCTGGGAGAGCAGCCAGTGCTTTTAACTGCTAAACCATCTCTCCTGCCTCCATTGTTGGATTCTTAGCGTGATTTTGATGTCATTGTTTTATTAAAAGTTTAGAAATACTGAAAAACCAAAACCATGTAAGCAATATGGAAAGATTAAAGGATAAGGATGAATACAAAACAGCTACACAAAGCGTGCTACACAAAGCGTGCTACACAAAGCGTGCTACACAAAGCGTGCTAGAGAAGGCCAACCCCTGCTTTAAACTTCATTACGGAAAAGTTCAAATCTATATAAAAGTAGAATAACAATATAGTGACTCCCCCATTAACTTGCTTTATTTACTTACTATTTTTCTATTTCCTCATTACATAGTAAGATTAGGTACTTTATCATTCCTAAATGTAGCTATAAGGTTTTCATGTTCTGTGTGTGTGTGTGTGTGTGTACCAATTGTGATATCAGCAATAGAAAATGTGTAATTAACAGTTAGGTAAACAAATCAATTATTAAATTCCTGATAAAGATTCTCAGTGTTAAAATATCTTCTCTCAGCTCTTAAGGTCCCCAGAGAAGCTTTTGACTAGAGATGTTGTAGAACTAAAGCCTTCAGTCCTATTTTTCTAGATTAAGAAGCACTTGATGCTCCATGAAGATTGAAACCCTAAATTAAGAGTTCCAGTGGCCTAACCTTCTGCTGTGTAGTCGTTGTGCTCGTGTCCCGCATGCGATTTCCGTTCTTTATCGCATCCCTATTTTTCTTATACTAAATCATTTCACAGTAAACAAATGCCAGAGACTCCCTCCACCTCCGTGTTGAGACTGTGATTCCTGCTTGTAGAACAGCGTCAGGATTTCTGGATTAAAATGTAAATATTGGAGTATGTAACTACACGGAATTTTTAATGTCAAATTGAAACTGTCAAATTTACAGTGAAGTTTTAAGAATAATGCAGAGAACTTCTGTATACCCTTTAATCTAGATTTACCAAGTTTTAGCATTTTATATTTGCTTTATCATTCTCTACTTTTTTTTCACCACCTTTTGAGAGTAACTTGCAGATAACATGGAAGAGCATGAAGAGTTTTTATAAAAATGTAGTGGCCATTATTCATTGTGAAATTATAGTCAGACATACTAAATAGTGAAAGTGTTGTCTTAATTAACATCATTTAATCCTTATGGGCTGATGAGGTGAATGATGACATTGTGCTCCTTTAACCAGTGAAGGCGTTAAGGCCCATATGAGACACTGAGCTGGAATGTGCATTGATGTCTCTGAGGCTTTATCTTTATCCCAACCTCTTACATAAACCTATCATGGTTCCAAAAATTAAAAACCACTGCATAGCCATTCTGTGCTGAGGGTGAGAAGCCATATCATGAAGGTGAGCAATAATCTTCAAGTCCTTCTTAGTTCTCCAGACCTTTACTCTCCCCTCTTTTGAATTGCTGAGTTAGCTTCAGTGTGGCAAAAGAATGCAAATAAAGCCTGCTGAGAAGTAGGGTATCAAGCAGCTCTTTTGTAGAAATGGATATTTCTCTTATTCATGGGTTTCACTTTTCTTCACTGTAGGCCAAGCAAATTGAACTTCAGTTCACTATTGGTGAAGCCATTACCAGTGCTGCACTAGGAACTAACTCTGTGGCTGCCCGAGATGCCTGGCTGGTGACTGAAGAAGAATATATACCTCCTGCTGGTATCAAATACTTACCTAATTGATTTACAGTTGCTGGGTGGTTTTCTTCTCTAGTAGTTGTGAAAGTGATGTTTTTCCCAAATATTGATGCATGCCTTACTAATTTGGTCTGCCAAGAAGGATTAAAGATTAAACATAGCTGGGCATGGTGGTGCATGCCTTTAATCCTAGCATTCAGGAGGGAGAGGCAGGAGAGTCTCTGTGAATTCAAGGCCTGCCTAGTCCATGTAGCAAATTCCAGCCAGAGCTACGTAATAAGACCCTGTCTGGGAAAAAGAAAAAAGAAGGAAAGATTGAACATGAGACTTAGAACTTTCTCAGCCTCTTGTATCTAATTCTTTACTATGTGATGGACCTTCTCTATCCTCTGCTAGTCCTGTAAGTACGCTAGAATTTAGTTGCATCATTTCAGAGAACATGTGCCTGGTTCCCGAGCATATGGTAACAGATACTAAGATTTCAAACTAAGATGATATGTGCTTGTAATCCCAGCACTTGGAAAGCTAAGGCAGGAGGATTGCAAGTTGGAGAACATGTGGGATATATAATGAGATCGAAGCCAGTCTGGGCTACACAGTGAGACGTTATCTCAAAAACAGAGCAAAATAAAACAAAACCCAACAACAACAAAAGAGAAAAACAAACAAACAAGGTTTAGTGAGACCACTCAGCAAGTGCTTCCAAGCCTGGCCGCCTGAGTTCTATCCCTGAACCCACATGGTGTAGAAGCAACTTTGGCAAAGCTGACCTCTGACCTCCACATGTGTGCTGTGGCATGCACTCTCATGTATATGCACATATTTGCACATGTACACAAAAAATGTGAATAAGCCTAATGTTAACAATTAATGAAAAAGCAGAGCAGAACAAAAAAATCTGAAACACAGACTCAAATATTTTTTTTTCGGTTGATTTACATTTAGAATTGAAATATATTCTAGTATCGAACCAGAACTTTTGTTTTTACTCTTTAAAGCTAAAAGAAAAATCAGAAAGTATTTGTATTTTATCTTCTTAGTTGGGAAAATTGAATAAGATATTTTCATGGTAACAGTACTATTGTGAATTGTATCCATAATGAAAATAGTTACTGCACTTAGTGTTATAGTTAACATTTCACACTGTAGTATCATCTTCATCTATTATTTTGTCATCTATCCTAGAGGGACTGTAAAAGAAATAGGCAGTTTTTCTAGTAGTATAAGTAGGGTGACTGTGATGGGTGGAGGCCATACCAGTTCTCTGAGGCTTCTGTTTGGATACGTAACGGTGGACAGGTCAGCATTTGTTGGGATTGAGAAACCGTGAAGTGATGGGGAAACGGACCAATACGTCATAGCTAGAAGAGAAAATGAAATTCAGAGATACCGTTCAGCTTTTAGATGGAAGTTTAGACAGATTTAATAAAGAAAAATTGCTGAGATTGAAGAGAGCAGGATAATTTTTTTATCCAATAAACTAGAATTATTTGAATTATTTATGAAGATTATTTAGCTTATGTTAGCTTCTGGACATTCTTGCTCATTTGGATTTTAATATTGGGTTATTGTGTGATTGTTGATTTAAATATTTTTTTTTTAAATTTATTTATTTTATGTATTTGAGCACACTATAGCTGTCTTCAGACACACCAGAAGAGGGTGTTGGATCCCATTACAGATGGTTGTGAACCACCATGTGGTTGCTGGGAATTGAACTCAGGACCTCTGGAAGAGCAGTCAGTGCTCTTGACAGCTGAGCCATCTCTCCAGCCCTAAATATTATTTTTAAGAAAATTATATTTGGGTATTTTAATTGTAATCTTTCTTTGCTTATTCCTCAGGTGCCAAAGTGAATGATGTTGTCCCATGGGTTTTAGATGTTATTTTAAATAAACATATTATCAGCCCCAACCCACATGTGCGGCAAGCAGCCTGCATCTGGCTCCTTTCTCTTGTGAGAAAGCTAAGTACCCACATAGAAGTGAAGGTGAGTTTTATAATATTCATTGGATCTGTTATGAACTCTCTAAGAATCCCAAAGTATTTATGAATTAAAAGCAGGAAGAAAGTATATGAAGGTTGGAATCATTAAGTAGCAGAAGTTTTGAAATAATTATCATGTGAGGCACTGAAGGATGGTGATCTGATTAATACTGACAAGAAAATGATCTAAATGTGAAGATGTAAAGTCAGAAGGGCTGAGAGTGGGGAGGTTCTTATTGGGAGAATGGTTAGACTGAATGCTTAGACAACCTGTGTCTGGTACAACTTAAGGTAATATGGACACCTGTTGACTGCATGGGAAAGGGTCATGACTGCCTTGGTCCTAAGACTCTGTGGCCTCCGTGTACATTACCAATGAGATTCTTGTTTTCCTGAAGAGGTAGGATTTCAGTGCTCTAATGCCTTTTCTTTTCTTTCAGTCCCATCTTAAGGAAATTCAGAGTGCGTTTGTTTCAGTTCTATCAGAAAACGATGGTAAGTTGTTGATAAATATTTGATTTGTCACCTTCATTTTACTTGTATTTTAAATTTTAAAAGTGTGAGTGAGTGAATTATAACACAAAAACTTCTGAGCTATGTGACTAAAACAAAACTGGCCACATACCTTAAATTCCAGCATGTGGGAGGTAAAAGGCAGGAGGATCATGAGTTCTAGAACATCCTGAATTATATATAGTAAGGCTCTGTCTCTACCACAGAACTGCAATAAAATTAAAAATTAATTCTATTAAGGTGAAAGCCAACATTAACTACCACAGTACCATCTTCTCACTAAAGTTCTAAAGTATAGCAAATAGATATTCTTTCTTATACGTAAGTTAGAACATCTTCTACAACTTTACATTTTTAAAATAGAGCTGAGGCCTTAACATTAATGTTAAAGATTTTCTGCTTTGGATTACTTTTTCTCTTTGATTAAATCCAAGAGAAAGTGAATATGTTAGAAATGTAAATAATAGCTTTAAAAAATCTTATTTAAAACACATGAACTAGTATTGCCTCTTATTTTTCTAAAACTGGATATGGTTAAAATCCTAGGAGAGTATTTCATCTCTAATAAAAACAGTGTTGATGTTCTGTAACTGTGGTTTTTATAATGACACTAGTTCTTGGCATTTTATTAGTTTTTGGGTATTATTCTCATCTTTATTAATTGATGATGTCTTATCCACTAACTTGATTTAGGAAAATAAGAGTGCTTCTGCTTTTTATATCTTTACTTTTGTAGAATTTTAGAGTAAAGAGAATTATTGAAAGAAAGTAATTGGCCAGGAGACAAATTTCTTTTAGAATATTATAATTTTGTCTACCTTTTTTGTAGAGCTCAGCCAAGATGTTGCCTCAAAGGGGCTTGGGTTGGTTTATGAGCTGGGCAGTGAACAAGATCAACAAGAGTTGGTGTCTACACTTGTAGAAACACTTATGACTGGCAAAAGGTATAGTGAATTTAAAATTTCAGCTATGAACACGTAGGCCATTGAGAATATGATAAGGAAGAAGGATAATTCCACCTTGTACTTATTAAGCCATTGCATATCAGTGATTGTAAACAGTTTAATTATCTCAGTGTATACTGTTTACTTCAGAAAATTTCAAACTTGAGTGGTCCTACGACAATTAAAGCATTGGATTAGAAAAATATTTTAATGCCTTTGGCTAAAAAAGTTAATGTGTGATATGAAGAAACTTGGATGTTAGTCATAGTCTGATATGGATGTGTACATGGAGGGGGATTGGTTTTGTCATTGCTTGCTGCTTTCTGTTACCTCCGTGAGGGAAGGGTAGTTTTTATGTGTAACACATTGGCTGTAATTAATCTGTGAAACTTTTTGTTTATATTTAATTTTAGAAAATTTACTGTGTTAGGAAAGAACAGTTTTATATCTTTTATATACTAGACACAGGTTTTATCAGTTTGCAAATGGATTGTATCCAATTGTTAATTGTTGGTATGGAAAATTTGAAGCTAATTTCTTACTGATTTGTTTTAGAGTCAAACATGAAGTTTCTGGAGAGACAGTGGTATTTCAAGGGGGTGGCCTTGGCAAAACACCTGATGGGTAAGTGTGCTAAATCTAAACACATTGATCAACTAAGGGAGAATAGGAATGTTGTTTGTTGACAAAAACAGCATGGAAAAAACCCTGCTGTTTAAATTGGGTTTTCTTGGACTCTGAGATAGAGATTTGTATGTTGGAAGTTTATTGGAGAATACCCTTAGGATCATCTTTGGGAACAGTGAGCAAGGAGACTGCTGATGGCAAAGGGAATGTTGGCTTGAGGCCATAACCTCACTGGACACTGGATCCTCGAGGAGCTTCAAGCTAGGATGGCATGGTTGGCCCTTCAGGGTTGTCCGCTTTGAGCCCCAGAGCCTGGGCCTTTTGGCTTACTTCTTAGGCCTTTATGCCTATTCAGTGAGTAATCATTTGTGTCAGGCTGCTTTGTGGGAGACCATGACCTCAAAGACTAAAGTTAGTTTTCAGAGACTGATACTAGGTCTAGAACTGTCTGCTTTAAGGAAGCAGAGTCCTGAGTAAACATCTTGCAACATAGAACTACATTAAATTCATCTCAGTTTTTTTTCTGGGAATACTTTTTGCGCTTGATTAGTCTGCCAGCTTAGTGTTTCAGATTAATTTTGGTGCTGTCCCTCTTTCATGGGTATTCCGCTGTGGTTATATGGTCATTGTTTATCTCTAAGACCTGTCCGATAACGTGTGCTGCTTGCTTTGTCTTCCTGTGACATTTGGAACAAGAGAACATTGCAGGTGGTTTATCTGTCCTGTGCTGTTCTCTGTCTTACTGTTTGCACATTCATAGTTCTTTTTATTTTTCAAAATTCTTTCTGAGTGTGTCTCTTTTTCTTCTTCTTCCTCTCATTTTTTGTGTGTGTTTGTTTTTTTGTTTTTTTTTTTTTTTTTTTGGGTGGACGAGGTCTCATTATCTTTGTTGTTCTTGAACTAGCTGGCTCAGTTGAACCTCTGGTACAGCTACAGAGGTACAAGCCACTGTACCTAGCTTCTTTATGAATTGAAAACAGTGCTATTTTTTCACAAAATGATTTATTATACCTAAAGGAAATTTAACATAGAGATATTTTCAAATCACTCATGGTTATGAGAGATTGCATACAACATGATGAACTTTCAAGGTATCTCCAGAGCCGCCAAGAGCTTCACTTCCATGGAACATGCAGGCAGGCACATTTTAGGTATCGTGTTCGTTACTATCAAGTAGCTGATAAAAATCGACGGAGAGTTCATTCTGGTTTACAGTTCTAGCTGTAAGGTCCATCGTGGAAGGGAAGGAATGGCAGTAGTTGGCTGCGTGGTTGCAGGGGATTCTGCTCCCAACCTTCTTCCACCATAAGCAAAGATCCACCACTTACAGATTATGCAGCCTTCCAAAAATAGCACCATGAGCTGAGAGCCAAATATTCAAACACTTGAGCCTGTGGAAGGTATTTCACAGTTAATTTGCAATAGGTATTTACCAGCAGGACGATTTAGGGACTATTGATAATTGAGGCATATGACTTTATATTCTTCTCAACATAGAATTTAGAAAAAACAAGCAAATAAAAGGAACTTTGAATGTGCAAACAGTAAGATAGAGAACAGCATCGGACAGATTAACCACCTGCAATGTTCTCTTGTTCCAAATGTTTCAGTCTCCTCAGTGATGATTGTGGTATTAGCAACTGAGGGAAATAAAATTAAAAAGAGCCCCTATAGTATTGATGCTGAAATTTACATCAGGCCAAAGATAGCTATAAAAATATTTTATTGTATATTTCTTTTTGTTTGTCTCTAAGTCAGGGCCTTTCTACTTACAAGGAGCTTTGTTCTCTGGCAAGTGATCTCAGTCAGCCGGATCTGGTATATAAATTTATGAATCTGGCGAATCATCATGCAATGTGGAACTCCAGGAAGGTTAGTTGTCATTTCATTTCATTTCTTCAGTTTTTGCTGGAGAACAAACTTAAGGCACCATGTATACATGTGTACTACTGAACTATATACTCCCAGCTCTTACTGAGCTTCTATTTTTTTACTTACTCCAAACCAAACATGTTACATTAGCCATGTAGTGCCAGTTCATATATAGTTAATTTTGAAAATCTGTGTCAGAGAGCCAGATTACCACATTCTCCATTATTTGGTAAAGCTAAGCAATGTTCTGTTTAGGGATAAATTTGAGAAAGAATACTTGAAGCCGTTTTGTATTTACTGTGTTAACATTTGACTATGGCAGTCATGTATAAGTTAGTCTTTATTGTTTTTAGGGTGCTGCTTTTGGTTTCAATGTAATTGCTACCAGAGCTGGAGAACAGCTGGCTCCTTTTCTGCCTCAACTAGTTCCTCGACTTTATCGTTATCAGTTTGATCCCAACCTTGGAATTCGACAGGCTATGACAAGCATTTGGAATGCAGTGGTCACTGACAAATCACTGGCAAGTATCTGTGAACCCGTATTAGGAAAACACTGTAGCTTGCCTGTGGCACCACATAGGATTTAAACCAAGCACCTCTTACCCCTGTATATTTATTTCCTTTCATTGCTTGTTTGCTTTTTTTCTTTCAGTGATGCTATAACATTTACAGAGGTCTCAAAAATGAAAGCAATCAAAATGTTCCCTGGTTGGATAGATAATTAAAAGAATGATAGTATATTCACACAAATGGAGTATTATATGTTTACAGGGATCACTGGTGGCATGGAGAATGGGTCATAAACCTAGGCTTAAAGAGATATTTTAGTTGGGAAGACAGACAAAAGAAATAGATAGTTGCCATACATTGTTCCCTTGGTTCTGTAATCTGCTGTTGATTGCATTCAGTCCTCCTTTCAGATAGGAAGGTTTCTTGGGAACTGCCTCTGGATGCTGTTGTCCTCTTAGCGTTCTTTTTACTAACTCCTCGGCATAGAAACATTCCATTTATTGTAATGGTATTCTTCAGTTCTGTACTGGCTCAGATAGGACATATACTCCATCGACATTTGCAAGTCTAACTTCCTGCTTCATGTCTTCACTTGACTGTTATTTACATGTACCATAAATGTACTATGTCCAGTATAAAGCTGAAAAGAAGAGACAAAAGACATCTGTCCTTTGTTCTCACTGCTTTGTCCAAGCCAGAAAACTTGGTGTCACCTTCCTTTTTTGTCTGTGTCTTATAATGCCCCCAATCTCATATCAAATTTAGCAGTAGTTTCTGTTGATTCTGCTTTTATCAAGTGTTGCCTGAATCTGCTCCTGTCCCTGATTCGTCCTGATGAGTAGATCTTTTCTTCTTTGTCCTGTGTTTAGCAGCAAAAGTGGTTTTTAAAATTACAAATTGAATTTTGGTTAAAATTCTTAAATGGAGTTTGAACCCAGGCTTTTAAATGTGCTAAGCAAGTATTCTACCACTGATGTTTCCCTTTTTTTAAAAAACAAAACAAAACAAAACAAAGCAAAAACTTATTTTGATACAAGATCTTGATCTGTTTCAGGCTGGGTCCAAACCTTTGTGTCTGCCTCAGCCTTTCAAATAGTTGTCACCAAAGCTTAGATCAATCTCATTTTCCTTCTGAGCCGTTACATGATACTTATTCTTTGTACCAGAGGTGTTATATGTATGCCAGGGACAGAACTGAGACTAATAAGAAGCCTGTGTGTGTGTGGCATGATGAGTCACAGTGGGCTTTGTATTGTATAAAGCCCAAGTGATTAGACTTTATTCTCATGTGCTGTGGAAAAGAATCATCTATCTTTACATTTTCAAGGTATGAGATTTGTAGACTGAGAAGCCTAGGGTCACTTTAGTGAAGAAAATGATCAGTGTTGTTGGAAGGTAAATAATTGGATTATTGGATTTTACATTTTTCATTTTATCCTTTTGCCTTCATTAGGTGGATAAGTATTTGAAGGAAATTCTTCAAGATTTGATTAAAAACCTTACCAGTAACATGTGGCGAGTTCGAGAATCCAGGTATCACTTGGAAACTTTGATTAGCCAGATAGAGCTGGAAAATTCCCCTTCAAATATCTAAGGATTTTTTAAAAATACGGTGTGACAAAAATTAAGTTAAAAGCACCATATTTTTAGTTGAGTTCTTTAACTATTAAACTCTACTCGATTTGCCTAAATTAGTTTGTATAAGTATGAAATTAAAAATTTGTGGATCACTTGTTAAATTGGTAGACATCAAGTTGTATGATTTCATGGCTTTATATTGTAGAATACATGCAGTTTGTACACATTCAGTGCTTGTTACGTACTTGGTGGTACGCTGAGCATTGAGAGCACATAGGTGAGTTAAGAGTGATATACTGCTGTATCATTTAAAGGGATTGAATTATAGTTGTAGGAGTGGTCATTTAGTGATTTGCGTCATATGTGATAGATATATTTGAGGTAATACGAGCATAATCATGGTTGTCTTAGGCAGGAGTCTGTTATTGTCCAGTATGACTGTTTGATAGTAAAATATTGGACTTGCTAGATCATATATTTGAAATCAAGTTTTTATTTTCAGCTGTTTAGCTCTGAATGATTTATTGAGAGGAAGACCTTTAGATGACGTCATTGACAAACTTCCAGAAATGTGGGAAACACTTTTTAGAGTACAAGATGATATTAAGGTATTACAGACATAAATCTACATTTATATATATTTATATATATATATATATTTTAAACTGGAATCATTAAAATGTACTATAGCTTTTTAAAATGTATGTGTTTCAAAATTCCCTAGCTATACAATTTTAGGAAACTGTTTTATCTCTGAATTTCAGCTTTGATGTTTATATGTAAAGTTAAAAGTTTTGGGTTTCTTTATTTAGGTCTAAAGTGAACTGCCTTAAAGTGGTGGCTACAGCCTGCCTTTTTCAACAGAAATTTCATGATACTGTTGTATTAGGAGCAAATCCCCATTTTGAAGTAATTCATAATGACTAAAGTTTCAAAGTTCAGGCATTCATTTCCAAATACTGTGATTAATTGAAAAATATCTCAGTTTTTCTAGGGTATTTCACTTATTTCGTAACATTATAAAAGTGTTTAGGGTGATTATTTAGAAAGGGAAATGGTTGATCTTAGCTATTTTGGAGGTTGTTATTTTATCATAGATGGACTCTGTTGTTTGGTCCTATGACTGAGGCTGTCTGTCAGGGTCAGAGTCTGAGGTAGAAGAAAACATTTACCTGGGTAAAGAGCAAAGAGAAGGGGGAAGGAGATCTGAGGCCTCATAATCCCCTTCAAAGGCTTGCTCTCAGTGATCTAGACTCTTCCCCTGTCGCTAAGATTCTGGCAGTGACTTCACGGGCCCCTGCTGTTAGCATGTAAACCCTTTGAGGATAATCAAGATCCAACTAAAGTTGGATCTATACTAAAGGATCTAAAGCTGGACTATCTAAATTTGTAACTATTTTGACATTCTTAAAATTAGTTAGACTACTAGGCTTGTCTTTCTTGTTGCTTTATTTATTCATTAGGAAATTTTAAATCTTTTAGAATCTTAACAGAGATTTTTATGTATTTACTTTATAGTACATTTTATTTTTTGACTGTTATAGTTAATAGCTATATTTTACATAGTCAAATATAGATCAGATGTACATGTTCTTTAATGGGCAAAGAGTCTAACAGAAGAACATATATTTAGACCTGTTATTGAAAATTATGTTTTGCTATTTTGTATTAGGTTCTAATTAGAGAGTGGATAAGAATGAGTGCCGTCTAATATGTATAATGGCAGGCTTTTCTCATTTTGTAGGAGTCTGTACGGAAGGCAGCAGAACTAGCTCTGAAAACTCTGAGCAAGGTGAGAGTACTCATCTCAGTGTGATACAGTAGGGTAGGGTTCACCACAGACTTGACAGTGCTTTTTTTGTCCTATGGAGTAGTGTTGCCTTGTAATTGGCTTCTTGTGTAGTTCACTGCTCTTAACAGCGAATAAGAAAGTGGGTCTCAGTATGTTTAGTGTATATGTGTAGTGTATCTTGAACACCTTTTACTTTGGGTTCTTTAAATGGTGAGCATCTGCAGGACTCCATATGAGGTGTACCTTTGCTTTGACCCTGAAGAACACATGACTCACTTAAGTGGGGCGATATATGTCTTGCTTTAGCACCTTTTCCAAACAGCACACTACAGCAGCCTGCAGTGGTGAGAGTGGCTGTATGCACAGAGCACTTTTAAAAAGTGCTTTCTTAAACATTTTTCATCATACGCAGCTCCTTTGTTTCTTACTGTACAAATTAGAAAGTCAAAAATTAAAGAATAGAATATAGATCAGATTCTCTGTTTAGATATAGCCGCCCTCTAGGTTAAAGAATAGAATATAGATCAGATTCTCTGTTTAGATATAGCGGTCCTCTAGGCCTAGCACTGCTCATTCCTCTATCTCCCTACAACCGCCATAGTGGCATAGAAAGTAGACTCATTTTTTTATTCCTGATAGTGACATAAAAAACACTTTGTCAGAGAAATGCTTTAATAGTTGTGAGGCCAGCTTCACTAATGTCCCTGCTCTTTGTATGTGAGGTTTGTGTGAAAATGTGTGACCCTGCCAAAGGAGCAGCTGGCCAGAGAACCATTGCTGTCCTCCTGCCCTGCCTTCTGGACAAAGGAATGATGAGTCCTGTGACGGAAGTCCGAGCTCTCAGGTGTGGTTTGGTTGAAGTGAATGTACTGGAATTACTTAGTTTTTGGCCAGTGTAGAAAATATGTTTTCTTGAATGTTAGATTCCTAAAAATATGAAAAATGGCCTGAGGAGAATCCATTGAGGTAACTTAAGCATTTATGAAAAGATGTGGGCCAGAGTATTTTTATAGTCATATTTCACGGGGACCTTGATTTTGACTACCATTCTGAGTTGCATGTTATTCTGTTGGCATTGGCCCCTTTCCTTAGCAAGCACACAGCTTCCTGTTTTTGCAACATGTCTTCAGGGGCTTGCTTGTTGAGTATAACCAACTGTCCTTGCTAAACTAGTCTGTATGGTGATGGTTAATGGCTTCTAAATATACTGGCTAAAAGGCAAATGTGGAACTTAACGATGGTTCAGGCTTTCCAAACCTGAGCCCAGTCATGACTCTAATAGGATAAAGTGACACAACAGAATGTGCATCCTGATGTTGTGGGATAGGATATATTCAGCATTGCTTATGAAAGAGTCTTGCATGGTTTCAGAGGCAGAGTCCACTCATATTTGCTATATTGTAGCCCAGCCTGGCCTTAGTGATCCTCCGGCCTCATACATCAGAATGCTGGCATTACTGGCATAAGCCATATTTTTAAAACAATTGAACCTTTACTTGGTTTAGTCTACATATATGTATAGGGGATATGTTAAATAACACAACTGGAATAGAATCAGTGTGGTTAAATGAGAAAACGAGAAAGATCGGGACTGTTAAAATTTCAAGAATCAAGCTGGGTGTGATGGCACATGCCTTTAATTCCACTACTCATACGTAGAAGCCATCAGATATCTGTGAGTTCAAAACCAGCCTGGTCTAGATAGCAGGTTCAATGTTAGCCAGTGCTGTATAAAGTGAAGCCTTGTCTGGGAAGAAAAGAAAGAAAGAAAGAAAAAAAGAAAGAATAAGTTAGTTTGAAGATGGTAATAGATAGACTTTGAGCTCTGAATTTGGATTCCAACAAACTGTCATTTTTTTTTCACCCCTTTATGTGTTATGTGTGCTTGCTTAAAAATATCTGTAATTGCTGGATGGTGGTAGCACATGCCTTTAATCCCAGAGCTTGGGAGGCAGAGGCAGCCAGATCTCTATGAGTTTGAGGCCAGCATGGTCTACAGAGCGAGTTTTAGGACAGGCTATTCAGAGAAACCCTGTCTCAAACAAAACATTGCAAAACAAATCTGTAGTTTTTTTAAGTGCCAAGAGATGAGAGACCCTGGGTTCAGTCATAATCAGAAACTCCACTTTCCAGTTGCCAAAATTAGGCTTTGAACCATGAGTATATATCTGAATGCAAGTGCAAAACATCCTCATGATTAGGTTATAGGCCTCTTATTTGTGGTGAAGGGATTCAGACGATGTTTTCTGTGTATCTAGCATTAACACTCTTGTGAAGATCAGCAAAAGTGCAGGAGCCATGTTGAAACCACATGCACCCAAACTCATACCAGCACTTCTAGAGTCCTTAAGTGTGTTGGAACCTCAAGTTCTCAATTATTTGAGTCTCCGGGCTACAGAACAAGAAAAGGTACGTTGATAGCAGAAGTATATTGGTAAGCATTGCTGAGATATGATCACTGTTAAGATCTGTCCAGTGCCCATAGATAAATACTCTATGCAGTGGATTTTCTTTGTTTGTATTTTAGATTCTTTTAAAGGGAGAAGGTCTTGTCCAGCTCATATATACTTTTGTTAATCAGATAAAAATTGACAACTTATTAACATAACTTTAACAGTCTAAAAATTATTTTTTTCTTTTATGGCTTTAGATATATACCTAACCATCTACAAAATGTCTAAGTAAAACTTTATATGTAGGTTGCTCTGTTTTGTCTTTGATCAGTTATTTTTCAAAGGTTGTATATGACTCGTTTATTGAGGAAAAATTAAATCCACCTGGAAGGGTAGAAAGTAACCCCCTAGAGATCTCCTCTAGGAACAGTTTCCTGGGGGCTTTTAAAAATTCTTATACACTCATAGGTCACAAACCCCAACTATCCAATTTAAAAACAAAATCAGACTTGAGGATCTTTTCAAAATCTGTTGGTTGCCATTTTGACCTATTAACCTTTCCTTACAGAAGCATTTCAGTTTCAAGAGGTTTCATTTATCAATTGTTCCCCTCTGCCAATGTGTACAAGGCTATTTCCCACTTTCTCTTCTGTTAGATTCAGTGTATTTGGTTTTGTTTTGAGGTCCTTGATCCACGTGGACTTGAGCTTTGTGCAAGGTAATAAATATGGATCTATTTGCATTCCTCTACATGCACACCGCCAGTTAGACCAGCACCATTTGTTGAAGATGCTGTCTTTTTTTTCACTATGGTTTTGGCTTCTTTGTCAAAGATCAAGTGTCCATAGGTGTGTGGGTTTATTTCTGGGTCTTTGATTCTAGTCTGTTTAATCAACCTGTCTGTCTCTGTAACAATACCATGTGGTTTTTATCACTATTTTTCTGTAGTACAGCTTGAGGTCAAGTGATTCCCCCAGAAATTCTTTATTATTTAGGATTGTTTTGGCTATCCTGGGTTTTTGTTTTTCTATATGAAGTTGAGAATTGTTCTTTCTATGCCTGTGAAGAATTGTGTTGTAATTTTGATGGGAATTGCATGGAATCTGTAGATTGCTTTTGGTAAGATGGCCATTTTCACTATGTTAATCCTATGATCGATGAGCATGGGAGATCTTTCCATCTTCTGAGGCCTTCAAATTTTTTTTCTTCAGAGACTTGAAGCTCTTGTCATATATATCTTTCACTTGCTTGGAATCACACCAAGATATTTTATACTATTTGTGACTACTGTGAAGGATATTGTTTTCCTAATTTCTTTCTCAGCCTTATCATTTATATAAAACAAGGCTACTGATTTGTTTGAGTTAATTTTATATCCAGCCACTTTACTGAAGGTGTTCATCAGTTATAGGAGTTCTCTGGTGGAATTTTGGACATAGCTTATGTATACTAGCATATCATCTGCAAATAGTGATACTTTGACTTCTTCCTTTCCAATTTGTATCCCCTAGACCTCCATTTGTTGTCTAATTGCTCTTGCTAGAACTTCAAGTACTATATTGAATAGATAGGGAGAGAGAGGGCAGCCTTGTCTTGTCCTTGATTTTAGTGGGATTGCTTCAGGTTTCTCTCTGTTTAATTTAATTTTGGCTGTTGGTTTGCTGTATATTTCTTTTATTATGTTTTGGTGTGTGCCTTGAATTCCTCATCTTTCCAAGACTTAACATGAAGGGGTTTGGATTTTGTCAAAGGCTTTCTCAGCATTTAATGAGATGATCATGTGATTGTTTTTCCTTTGACTTTGTTTATATGGTGGATTACGCTGATGGATTTTCATATATTGAACCATCCCTGCATCCCTGGGATGAAACCTGCTTGCTTGTGGTGAATGATGGTTTTTGATGTGTTTTTGGATTCAGTTTATGAGAATTTTATTGAGTATTTTGGCATCGCTGTTCATAGTGAAATTGGTCTGAAGTTCTCTTCTTTGTTGGGTTTTTGTGTGGTTTAGGTATCAGAGTAACTGTGGCCTCGTAGAATGAATTGGGTAGGAAGTGGTCCTTCTGTTTCTAATTTGTTAGAATAGTTTGATGAGTATTGGTATTCGATTTTGATTATTGTTCTGTAACTACATTTTTAATTTACTGGGGCATAAAGTCCATATATGTTTTATTTCATTCTTTTTAACTCATTCATCCTAAAGTCAGGTGATTACATTTTATAGGGAGGTTTTACAAGATTATAGATTAGAAACCCCCTTTTTTCTCTTTATCTTTGATAATTGCATTGAAGTTTGAATATAATTGAATAACATCAGCTTTATAAGTAAGAGCTGTGGTATTATATTTTGAATGTTTCTTTTACGTATATTGTCCATTATCTTTTTCTACTCTCTTAGCTCCAGCCTGCTCATCTCCTCCCACCTGCCCAAACCCAGACCTTTTGCCTGGAACACTGTATCCACTGAGCTGAATCTCTTAACTTTTGGATCTAAAGAGATCATAGCAATTGGCTACTCTTATAGAGGACTGGAGTTTGATTCTTAGAGCCCACATTAGGCATTTTATACCTTCCTGTAACTTAGGGTTTTGTGAGCATGCACAGTCATTTGCACATGCCTACTCTTGAACTTTACAACTCCTGTTAGCCATTTATATATTTCTCTGAGTTTTGTTTCTATTTTATACCTAGTTTTTTTATATTTATGTTTTTTGTTTATTGGGATATTATTGTTTATTGTTTATTATTATTAGGCCTGTATAATATGTAATGTCAGTGTTTTCTCTCTGTTCACTATTTGATTGCATAATCTACTCTTAGAAATTATCCTTTTCATTTTCCTTTTAATACTGTTGTTTCTTCTTTTTTTTATTGGATATTTTCTTTATTTACATTTCAAATGTTATCCCCTTTCCCAGTCCCCCTGCCCCGCAAAACCCTGTTATTTCTTCTTTATTGAGCATTCTTTCCTGTTTCAGTAGATTTGCCACCTCCTAGAAAATGTTTACTAGTATTAAAAATTAGGAGACATAAATTCTATCTTTTTACAAACCTCAGCAAATCACTTTTTCATGCCTTACTCTCTGGATAGTAATAACCTTTCCCCTAGTATAATTTTGATCAAACTGTCATTGTAAGTATGAATCCACATAATAAAGTTTAAGAATTAAATGGATGCCGGGCAGTGGTGGTGCACGCCTTTAATCCCAGCACTTGGGAGGCAGAGGCAGGCGATTCAAGGCCAGCCTGGTTTACAGAGTGAGTTCCGGGACAGCCAGGGCTACACAGAGAAACCCTGTCTCAAAAAAGCAAAAAAAAAAAAAAAGAAAGAAAAGAAAAAAAAATTAAATGGATTAAACAAACACATACACTATTTTGGTGGAGTTTTTTTTTTTTTTTTTAAAAGACAATGTTTTAAACATTATACAGAAGTTCAGTTTATTATCTTTTTAAGTGAATAGAAAACCTGAGACTCAAGAAGGCTGAATAACTTGCTTAGAGCCATAGTATCTTTGTTAATAAATACATCGTTACTTAGTTTTTTGTAGTAGAAGGAATTGATCCCAGGGCCTTGTTCAGGCTAAACTACTAGTACTACTATACTACCAACCTTCATATTTTGTTTATTTTTAACTGTTGTCTGAATTTCTGACCTTTAGTGGTATGCTAATTTTACAGTTAAATTATTAAGTGAGGTCAGAAGAAATTAGAATTAGACTTTCATCTGATTTCTGTATCGATTGTTTACTTAAAAGCCTTGAGTTTGGAAATAAGACCCTTTAATTAGTGTTTCTATGGCTAATTCATAATTAGTTGAATATCCTGAGTATCTTGAGTTTCTGTTCTTCAGGATGCAATGGATAGTGCCCGACTCAGTGCTGCCAAATCCTCTCCCATGATGGAGACAATCAACATGGTGAGTTTCCAAATACAACTGAAAAGCTCATTTGCATTTATATGAGTACAGTTCTCCAAAAGACCTCATGCTGTGTGACCTGAGACAAACCTAAGGGGATGTATTAATAAAATACTGTGACTGCAGTTGTTTCTTTCAAAATTCTTAAGTTTTTAACTTGTATATAAAAATTTTGCATATTTATAGATATTCTTAACTACTAATAAAAGTAAATTTTCTGAATAGCAGAATTTGTCAAATTTTGTGTTACATGGAAAAATATTAGGAGATTACCTATAACTTGTATCTATTTTTGATCTACTTATTTTAGACAGGCTCAACAATGTGTTATTTATATTATTATTATTATCATCATCATCATCATCATCATTATCTTCATCATTGTTCTTTTGCCTAACTCTGCTTTAGAAATTTCTTTGGAAAAGATAATGAAGGTGTAAGATCAGAAATATTTTAGTGAAATAGACATCGTAGAAGGTGGGCAACAAGAACTGAGCTATAGTGATGTGCTTTAGATGTTGGAAATGTGTGGTGAAGAGTTCATGGCTCTTTGAGGTTCTGAGATTCTTGGCAGAGTCACCTTCTGGGATTTCTTGTAGAGATTATTACGAGCCTGCAAGCTACCAGAAATTGTTTGCTAAGCAGATCACAAATGAATCAAAAGTCAGGTTTTAGTATCTACTGGGGACTGCTGCCAATATTCTGTCTAAGAATCTTATGTTTTAGTTTTTTATTGGGGCAAATGAGAGGAGTATTTAGCAAACATCATTTGGAAATATTCATAAATAATGAAGTGTGTGCTTATATTTAAAAAAAAAAAAAAAACGTAACAAGCTGTGGTAAAAAAACATCTAAGAAACTGACTTATTTGGGGTCTAGTAGGCTAGACCCAGTATGGAAGGTCACTTTTAATGTAGGCATTTTACATTCGATAGAGATAGAGGGGGATTGAAAGCGAGGTAATCATTTATTTCCTCCTAGTAAATTTAAGCTTTTCATTATTTTGTTTTTCTATTTTTAATGTTGAGCCATTAGTGAGTAATTTTTCTGTGTGTAGAACTGTAGTAGTTTAATTTTTTCCAGAGCAAAATCAAACCAGCTTTTTATTAAAACTAGTAGGTACTTATTTTGACATAGGTAGTTTTTAAATAAAGATATGGTACTGACTTAATTATTTGCTTAGGCTTACTTTTATATTTATTTTTTTCTCTAAGTGCCTGCAGTATCTTGATGTTTCGGTGCTAGGTGAGCTAGTTCCTAGGTTATGTGAGCTGATCAGAAGTGGTGTAGGTCTTGGGACTAAGGTAAGATTTGTGTGTGTGTGTGTGTGTATGTTTGTATTTGTGTTTATGCACATGCATGTGTAGGCCAAAGGAATCTTTATTTCTACCTTTTGGGTATCTTCCGTCATTGCTTTCCACATTGTCTTTTGAGAAAGATTCTGTCACTGAACCAGGTGTTCACTGATTGCCTAGGTTGGCTGCCGGCAAGCTCAGTGGATCTAGCTCTCCCTGCCCCCACAGTTCTTAAGATTACAGATATATGAACCCAGATTTTTATGTGGATGCCAATGTGATCCCAGGTCCTATGCTTGCACAGTAGGTACTTCACCTACTGAGTCATCTTCCCAGTCCATAGAAGTGTATTTTTATAAGAGTAAATAGGTGTTTGTGATAATTTTTTTAAACGACAACAAAAAAATGACCATCATGTTTAAAAGTTAAATATTCCTGTAAAACAATGCATGTTAAATATTTTGTTTCTATGGTTACATTAGTAACTTAAAATGTGTAACTGATTTGAAAGTATGTATGTATTTATTTATTTGAGATAAGGTCTCTTATAGCTTAGTCTAGTCTCAAACTTCTTATACAGTGAGGATGACTTTGAACTTTTGATACTTCTGCCTGTATCTCCTAGTGCAGGGTTACAAGTATCATGTTGTATACTGTCATGCTTACATGTTATCATACTCTGCTTGTCTTGCTGTGTTTAGAAGAATCTTTTATGGTTACCATGTAAATGCTCTTGAATTTTCTGTTACCAGTTAATGGAGAAGCTCACTTACCTGTTAAAGGAATAATCATTTTAGACAGTAATTAGAAGTTTACATGTAAGGTTTAGTAGATATTTGGGTAGAAAAATACCTTTTGTTTGTTTGTTTGAGAAACTTAAAAAGGTTAGATAATCCCTTTATCTGCTAATTTTCCTACTGTTAAAATTATTTTTGTTGTTGTTTTAGATCAAATCCCAGTGTGTGTCTGTGTGTGTGTGTGTCTGTGTGTGTGTGTCTGTGTCTGTCATGGGACCCAGCTTCATCTCATTTTGAAAGAAACAGATAACTCATTTCTTCATATGGAGAATTAATACTTCAATTATAATT
>JADRCH010000141.1:3488764-3528274 GCA_019843965.1 Rhynchomys soricoides | reverse complement strand
TAGAGATTCATGTGCATAGTGCATTAAAAGTGAGATAAATGTTTGTTTTGTTGTTGTGGTCATAAAATACTTATGGGGGTAGTCATAGTGTAGAGAATGTAACATGAGGATTTAATGGTATTTCTTCATCTTTACCTTCTCAGGAAGAACTACTGAAAGCCATTGCCTGTGTAGTGATGGCTTGCAGGTAAATGTTCTTTTAATGACCATATCATTTCTTAAAATGAAGCTTAAAGCTGTAGGTTTCTTAACTATTCTGATGTTTTTGTGTGAATCCCATAGTACAGAGTTGGAAAATTCTGTGCCCAATCAGCCCACCACAAATGAAATTCTTCAGGCTGTCTTGAAGGAGTGTTGCAAAGAGAATCTCAAATATAAGATTGTTGCAATTAGCTGTGCAGCTGATGTTTTGAAAGCCACCAAAGAAGATAGATTCCAGGAGTTTTCTGACATTGTCATACCCCTCATCAAGAAGGTAATGGTGGTCCATGTCATCATTCAGTTTTCACCTGACCTGGCTATATACTTTTATTAGGATAAGTTTATCTGTAAAATAGCAGAAAAATCCCAAAATACTGTGGCCTCAAACAAAATAGAAGTTTGTCTCTTACTTGATTGATGGAAGCTCCATAAAGTCTTCAGGGATCCTATTTCTTAGACATTATTCTCATGGTCTATGGTTTATCTGGATCCCAGGCAGATGACAGAGTAGATGAAATTAGGGTCATAGTAAGTTCATAATTTCTCTCAAAAAGTTCTGGAAATGTAAACATTTTGATTCATGTTCCACTAGCCAGCACTTAATCACATAGCCCCAGTTGGCAGCAGATGAGGCTAGGAAAGGTAATTTTTCTAATCTTCCTGTTGCAGGAGGATTAGAGTTCCTATGTAGTGAGCAGCCTCTACCATAGTAAACTTTTAATACCTTTGCTAGTGTGTGCATATGCCAGGTAGTTACTTAGCATGAAGACAAAGACTACAATGTGTTGTATTCTTCACCTCTGCATTGTCCTGAGGAAAATTTTGGTTAGAAGAAAGATGACCGCTTAATTTGGAAACCAGTGTGCTCATATTTTTTTTTTTAAATAAAGTGGGTGTCAAGAAGAAAGAGGGATGTCATTGATCTCTTTGTTTTGGTTTTCTGAGACTGGCTCTTTTATTGTAGTGCTGGCTATCCTGGAACCCTTCATGTAGCTATGTAGACCAGGCTGGCCTCAAACTCACAGAGATCTATCTACCTCTGCATCCCAAATGCTGGGATTAAAGGCATATGCCACCATGCCTACTTATTTTTAAAGCATGAAATATTTTAAATATTCTTATATCTTGTGTTGCTCCTACTTCATAAAATTCAGTAATAAGGCTGTCTTAGTTATTTCTCTGATAATGTGTAGGTCTTGGAGACTTATATTTTAAGTGGATTATATATGCCTACAAGCTGATTGAATTATTTCTGGCCTTTTTACCAGTTTATCAAGAGTTTGTGTTGAAACATTGCCAAGTTCTTTCCATCTTGATCCAAATGTAGATCTTTTTAGGTTATACTCAACATACTACGTATATAGCATTTTTTTCCAGTTTTCACGTATAAATTGTTTAAAAGTATTTCTCAAATTTATTAGATATGTATAATTTTAATACAACTGGAGAACTCCTGGTAGAGAACTCAGCATTTAGTTCTTGGTCATTATCTCCTGTTGTACACTCTGTTTGTTGTAATAGTATAACTCTGACTTTGAAGAAGGACATATTAGAATTACCTCCCCTTCCTTCCCTCCCCTCCCCTGCCCTCCCCTCTGATATATCCTAGAACTCACTTGAAACCATGGGGGTCCGTCCCACCAAAACTGACGATGAAAATGAGAGGGAAAGTGAGCTGCAGCTGGAGTCTCTGCTGGGTGCCTTCGAGAGCCTGGGCAAAGCGTGGCCCAGGAACCCACACACCCAACGTAAGCACGGGAACACAAATTTGTAGAAGTGCTGTAACCAGAAGTCACTTAGGAAGGACACAGTGTTTTTCTGTGTGGCATAGTGATATTCCTTATATAATTTGAATATAAATGGTGAGAATTTTTCTATATTCATTTTATACTTTCATCAGCAAATAAGTACATGGATCACTGCATTATTGAGGATAGTATAAGAAAATATCACAGGGAGCTAAAGAGATGGCTTAGCACTTAAGCATACTCACTGGCTTCTCTTCCAGAGAACCTGATGAGTTTGATTCCCAGTACACACATACTGGCTCACAGCTGTCTGAAACTCCTGTCTCAGGGCATCCAAGGGCACTGGACACCCATGTGATGCACAGGTACACATGCAGACAAAACACTCATACACTAAAAAATAATAAAAAATAAAATAAATCTTTAAAACAAAAGTATCACGGACTGGATTGCCTAAATAACAAAAATTTTCCTCCACCTACCAGTTCTGGTGAGTAGAAGTCCAAGATCAAGTTGTTGGTAGGGTTGATTTCTTCTGAGATTTCCTGTCTTCACATGCCTCCCTCTGTGCTGCTGTGTCCTCCTGATCTCTTGTAAGTGGATTGGATTAGGATCCACCCATATGATTCTCTTAAATATCGCATCTTCTAGTACAGTACAATAATGTTGGGGGATTCAGTTGAGTGCATAACAGCCACGAAGTACTTTGTGTAGATAGTTTGACTATAAAAAGAGTTTTGTTCATAACTATTCTCTAATAAACTCATACTATTAGAATTCCTTCCTCTCAAAATCACCAGCCTTGGCATCATATCTTCAGTAATCAAGTGATGTTGTTTTATTGAGAAACACATGACAGAGATTTTCAGAATTAAACATATTTACAGAAGATTAAATAGTAAGCCATGATTATTAGTTCAAGTTGTAGTTACAACCCATTGACAAGGGTTCCATTTAGTTGGAACAGGTACTATTTAAGTTTGTCTTGTTCTGGGAAGACACTCTGTCCCAATGACAGTCTCTCTATTAATTATTTGTAAACTCAGGCATAACATTTTGAGCCGTCATTCTTTGTTTAACATACGAAGAATTTTTCAAAAGAAACATATCGATTTGTGAGTGGTGTTATGGACTGTAGTGGGAGTTGGGTGCTTGATACCGTTAGCGTGAGTAACTCTTGCTTAATAGCTAGAGAGAGTTAAAGTAGGGAATTCCATAAGAAAGAAAATATCACATGCGAAGAGTCTTAACAGAAGACAGAGGAGGTGAACATTTGTTTACCATTTACTGAGTAGAGAACCAAGCATTTTCTCTAAGAATGTCAGTGTTGCATATTAGCTTCTCACATTTCACAGTATCAGCTGTTATTTCTGGTATCTGTCTTTTTAAATTAGAGAAACAAATTACAAGCTGTTATTAAAGCAATCTCAGGGTAGAATTTTTACCCCTTCCTCTCATGTTTTATATTTAAAATTAAATTTTATAGTAGGTGTTCAACTTATGGCCATTGGCCATGTGTTACCAGAGTAGCTATGAATATGGCCTGACATGTTGAAGTGTCAGAAGTTTGGAAAGCCCTGTTCTAAGCATTCTAGTTTTGTATTTTTGTTGAGTTTATACTCCTATCAGTATAATATTAATTTTATAACAATGGTGACAATTGTGATTGGGACTAGTTTATGAGAAAAGACTACTGACTATTGATAAACCCACAGTTGGCAGAGTACTTGAGGGTGCTTAAGGGTCCTGAACCTTTTGGGTTTATTAACGGAATTTACAATGGAAGGGGAGTGTAGCTAAGCTATTGTCTCTGTTCTGTGGAGGACAAAATGCCTTAAGAGCAAACTGTTGGAATAGATGTGTCTGTGTCTGTGTCTGTGTAAACTAATGTTAACGGTTTGGAGAAAATTCCATGTCTTTGGTTAAATTTTCCCTCATATTACTCCACTTTTGCCTTTGTTTTAATGTCACTTCCTGTTTTCTCTCCACCCTTTGTTATCTCTCACTCTTCACATACTTCCTCCTCTGTCCCACTTGGTCGTCTGCCCAGGTTGTTATCGTCAGGAGCTGTGCAAACTGATGTGTGAGCAGCTACGACTCAGCACATGGAAGGTGCAGCTAGGTGTCCTCCAGTCAATGAACGCCTTTTTCCAGGGGTAATGTGCTTCATGATTCAGGTTTTTATTTTGTCTCCCTATTGAATAGATTTACACATTTCTTTTTTCAAAAAAAGAAAAAAGATTATTTTCTTATATAATGTATCTTGATTGTAGTTTATTGTCCCTCTACTCCCAGTTTCTCCCCACTTTCCCTCCCCTCTTATCCACTCCCTTTATGTCTCTCAGGAGAAAAGAATAAGCTTCTAAGAGATAACAACCAAGCATGACTAGGAGTCCTCATTACGACCACCTTCATAGATTCTAGGAGGTTCCCACTGCACTAGGTTTCCACATCACCGATGAACGCCCCCAGTTCCAGTGATCTCCCCATACTTTCCCCCCACTCTGTCTCCCCCACACCTCGTTCTCCCCCAGTCTGCCTATAAAACCTGTTTTCCCCTCCCAGAGAGATCAATGCATCTCCTCAGACCTCTTCTCCTTACCTAACCTCTCTGGGTCTATGGATTGTAGCTTGGTTATCATTTATTTAATGGTTAATATCCACTTATAAATGAGTATGTACAAAATTTCTAGGTCTGGGTTACCTCATTCAGAATGATTTTTCTAGTTCTATCCATTTGCCTTCAGATTTCATGGTGTCATTTTTTTTTAACAGCTGAGTAATATTCCATTGTGTAAATTTACAGATTCTTGTAATCAGTTTAGCTATTACTAGTATCTGAAGTAGCATGATAAGATGATATGTACAGATAAGAGTCATGCTAGGAGGGTTTTAAGTTGTTAAGAGTGCACTCTATGCCACTTTTATACCTACAGGTTAATGCTTCTGGAAGAAGAACATGCAGATCCTGAAGCTCTGGCTGAGATTCTTCTTGAAACTTGTAAATCAATTACTTATTCTTTAGGTGAGTAAGTAACCAGAACTTGAGTGATGTTGCTGCTGCTGCTGCTGCTGCTGCTGCTGCTGTTATTTGTTTTGTTTTTGGTGCTGATGATCAGGCACAGTCCTTGGTGCAGGGCACTCTACCACTGAGCTGCATCCTCACCCCTTTTCATTTTGAGTTAGATCTCTGTATGCTACGTAGGCTGAGATTGAATTTATGGCCCCAGTAACCCAGGTAGCTAGGATTATAGCTTGTGTCAGCTTGGCTTAAGTAACCCTGATTTTAAAACTAAGGAGCTGAGTCTCAGGATCTAGACTTCTGGAACAACTACTAACTTCTGTTTATGTGCCGTATGTCCTCCAACAAGGGTATTTTATCTAGAATACAGTAGAATTTTAGATTGTACCTTTATGTCAGTATTACACACTTATTTAGAAATAGTTCCTAGTTTATAAAACAGTTGTTAAACTAGGTTAAGTAGGGCCTGTGTATATACTTTGTTTTCATGAGATGTTTAAAAGTGTGTTGCTTACAACTTGTCCCTTTATTACTGAATTCTTCAGTGTATATTCCTTTTTATAACATTATGGTATCAAATTTCTACAGTTTTGCATGGATGCAGTGTTCTTTTATCAATTTTTTTCTCATTTACACTTTAATATCTTCAATAATTTTTTGTAGGATCTTCTATTCCCTGTTACTCCCTGTTAAAAAATACAGTCAAGGGTCACATATAAAATATAGTTGTCATATCTTTTAGACTATTCATCTGGTACAATCTTTCAGTTTCCCTCTCTCCTCTCTGGAAAAAATAATATAGCTCTCATCTGCTGTTTTTCTGACATTTCCTCAGGCTTGGGTCAAGCTTATGAATTCTGATGCTAACGATAACAATTCTCCTCACATCAAGAGGCATACCATGTCCACAGCTTTCCTAATTTTCACAGTTAATTTTGTTTACCTAATCATGATACTATGGTTTTTCTCTATAGTTTCATTCTTTATTTTTCCTTATGTCTAATAGGTAGTGCTTGAAAACATGCTGTTACATGTAGCTTTGCTACCTCGCCTTAACTCCAGGAACAGGCTGCACTACCAGCTCCCACCCAGATTCCCTTGAATCTGTGGATAAAAAACACAGACGCACACAGTTGTTCAATTTCAACTTGCCGTTTTGTCACAGTTGCTGGGCACGGCTAATTCCCTATCTGGAGAAGTGTGCCTGTTGAGTGAAATATTAATAAAATGCAGCCCACGCTACCTACCACCAGCTAGGCACCGGCGGACAGGCTGGCTTGTTCTGAACCCGGCAGGCTCTCTGACTCAGAGCTCTGAAATCACTTTCCCCCTCCTGGCTTGCTAAGTTCCCATGGCTGGCTGTTCACACCCCAGGCTTCCAAATTCCTGAGGCAGGCTAGGGTGTACTCTTGTACACCGTGCTCTGCTGCCATACCTTTCTCTGGACCCCAGTTGAGTTGCTGCATGAAGGAAAACACAACACAATCTTAGTTTAGAGCCAATAGGTAACACAGTTGCTTGGGAGCAGAACCTAGCATCCTAATTTTGTAAACTAATCTATGTTGAATTCTCGAGTGGCGGATCCTCTCAAACCAACAGCCTCTGGCTTCCTACATTCTGTCTGCCTCCCTTGCTCCAGCCGTCCAAAAAGGCCATTTGTTTTTCTTGCTTTCCTTCTTCTTCTCTCCGACCTGGAAGTCCCACGTCCTTGTTGTCCAGTGATTGATTCCTTGTAATCTTTATTCATTAGGGGAAGGTTCCGCACATGGCCTTATCAGTACTCTCTCTTATCAGCTATCCACACCTCTCCTGCCCTCAACTTTAGTTGCTCAGTTACATCCAATCCCAGTTAAACATCCGCAACCTCCTGCAATAGGAGTGGCCTGTGGCCACACTGAGGTCTCACATGGCTGGTCACCTTTTCTCCCTCAGAAGCATGGCGAACTCTCCTCTCCTCCCCTTCCCTCCCTTCACATGTGTCTCTTTGCCTGCAGGGACCCGGAAGTCTCACCTATTCTTTCTGCCCAGCAATTGGCCCATGGCTTCTTTACTAATAGATCAAGAACCAAATGAGGAACAGGACCTGAGCACCAGACCCACCCCAAAACATGCTTTAAGATTATTCAAATAATCTCCTTTTCAAAAGTGCATCTACTAAACAGTCCATAAAAATACACTCTAAGGCCGTGGAAATGTACTTCTCTTCCAAGGTTTTTGCTTTAGATTTTTTACATGCATTGATGATTCTTCTATGAGCCATCTTTTTTCTATGATGAATTTTACAACTTTCGCCCTTTCTTCATATTATCCATTTAGTAACTGGCGTTTTATTTTGTACAAGATTCTCCTCTCTTTTTCTTTATTTATGCTTCTTGAGCTGGTATTCATATCCCCTAACCTCTCAATGCTTTATAATTATTTATTTTTAGGATTTATTTTTAATTATGTGTATGTACAAATGAGTACTAATGTCCACAGAGGCCAGAGGTGTTAGGTCCTCCTAGAACTGAAGTTACATGCAGTTGTGAGCCACCAATGTGAGTGCTGAGACTTGAACTTTTGGCCTCTGCAAGGGGATTACATGCTGAGCCATCTCTCCACTGCTGATTATTTTTATTAATTAGTTTATTGTTTAGGTGTCCTAGCTATGGTTAATGTCCTACTATGCAACAGCATGTTTTCAAGCTGATTACCCTGTTTTTATGATGGGTCACTGTCAGTTTTTGCAACACTTCTTTCCTGCCATGGACTTAGATGCATATTAATTTTTGTTAGACAGTTGATCGAAAAATTTGATGCCTTTTGTAAAAGAGTATGTACCAACAAAACTTGTTTTATTTGTAATTTTTGGAAATAGCTTGCTTTTGTGGATATAGAATAGGAAGCTAACAAAATTGTCTTTTTAGGTTTCAAGGTATCCTTACATGATATTCTTCAGTAAAAGGAGGAGGATCATGCAGATCAAAGACTTGTCTTAGGTGTGACATGATGATGATTGTGCATTTGGGATAATACTCTGAATCTTTCACATCTAAGATGGGTCTTTTAAATATTACCACTTAGGACTAATGGCTGGCTATCTACGGTACCTCAAAATAGTGTTTGTGGACATATAGCATTATTTAAGTATTTGATAATAGTTATTGAATAGACATTTACTTCAGAAATGAATCCGTAAGAGTTTTAACTTTTTATCTTTCAGTAACAATCTCAGAAGTTCTGTTTGTAAAACATACTCTTGATTTGCATATTTTTCTTCTTAGAAAATAAAACCTACTCATCTGTAAGAACAGAAGCTTTATCTGTGATAGAATTACTGCTTAAAAAACTTGAAGGTGAGTTCTTCATAGATTAGATTAGATTAGAGCACCATAATCTAGGGTACATCCTGTGAAACACTTCAGAAATTTTTTTATTTCTGTTTTTGCATATATGGTATAAAATACATATTATTGTATCTGCACATACAAGTAGACTATAGAGAACTAAAATCATTAAATTTTAAAGATTTCAATTTTGTTTATGTTTATATATTTCTAATGAATTATTAAGCTATATTATCACAAAGTAATAACGTTTTATTTATGTCATGAACTCTGACATATTCTTGGATAATTACAAGAAATGGTTGGCAGTGATAGAGTAGACTTGTTTGCATGTAAGTAATAGGACACAGCAAGAAGAGAGGCTATTTTATCAAAGACCCGCTTGAATTACCGTTTTTGACAACAGCTTGTCTTTAGTCCTATTTCTTTTCTTTCTCTTTTTCTTCTTCAAGAAACCTTATGAGTTAGTTTTGTGTTGTGTCAATGGTAGAAGACAAACAGCTTTCTTTTTTTCATCCCAGTGTAATGTATCTGTCACTGGTTTCAAAGACAGACCCATTGCCCCTTCTGCCTTCACTGTTTTCTCTTTTTTCTAGTCCTGTTCCTTGAGTTAATAGTGAAGAAGATGAGACTATTTTCATCACAACCTTATGAATTTGGTGTTTGTACTTTTCCCTCTTTTTGCTTAGCAGCCAGCACCTAGCATAGGTTTCTACACAATGGGCCCTTTAGCCGCAGAGATACTAGATATCATATGATCTTTTTTTTTTTCTTGTTAAAATAAAAAAGTATAGGCACTTAGCCATACGGTTGAATTCTCAGTTTTCCAGGTAAATATTAATATTTCTAGATGACAAAAGTGAGGTTAAACAACTTTCTTGAAGCTGGACATGGTGGGCAGGCCTGTAATCCCAGCATTGAGAGATAGAGATAGGGTTTTATGAACTACATAAAACCCTGCGGCAGCTGTATTAACTTGCTTGAAGTCACATACTAGAAAATAAAAGAGCATTGTAAATGGAGCTAAGATATGCTTTGCTTTCTTGTTTTTAACTTTGTCCAGTATTTACATGGTTCTCTAGGACTTTCTTGTAAGGAAGGAATAATAAGTGTTAAACTGTACAATTACAAAACCTTTGAAGGTACTTTTTCATGTATCTTACTCAGTAACATTCTGTTGTGGCTGACGTGACTGTGTTTCTCCTGTGCCTTGATACTTCAGTCTTCCCTCTGTGCTGTAGTATAGCTCATCTCCTTGTGTCTCAATCATACTAGGGTAAGGGTGGAACTGCCCAACCTGCTTTCAGGCTATTGTCAGGAGTTGGGGTTGAGACACCTGACCAACCTGTGATTGTTATATACTGTTCTCTTAATTGTCGAGTTGCTGTGTGGTTGTTTGGGGAATAAGATATATGAAAAAAATTTTTATTTTTCTTATTCTATAATGATTTTCTTTGCATACAGAAGCTAAACAGTGGGAAAGTTTGACAGCAGAATGCAGAAGACTTTTGATTGAGTCTTTAGCTACTATGGAGACAGACAACAGACCAGAGCTGCAGGAGAAAGCCTCAGTATTGAAGAAAACACTTGAAAGTCTGGAATGAATGAGAAGGGGAAGAAACAAAACAAGTGCCATGTTCTTTTAGGATTGGAAATGGTGTTTTTTAAAAACCATTGGGGGAAAGTAAAGGTTACTCTGTAGCATGCATCATTCCGTGGCTGAAATAAAATTTTAAAAAAAGCCTTAAAATTTGCTCCTCATTAGCTTTATTTTACTTGTCTTTAAAGTATGTGGGTTAAGTGAGCTATTAACTTGGGTTTTGAAAGGGAATTGTAAATATCTCTGGCAACCATTGTTGCTAAAAGAACTGAAACTGTTGTAAATGAAATACAGGGCAAGCAGGATAAAAATCTTAGAGCCACATCCACGCTAAACTCATTGTAGAAAGGGATCCTGTAAATCACTTGATTTGTAACCTACCTTCTTGCACCCCCTGAGTAATAGGATTGGGGATGATAAAGCTCTCTTCTGAGGCCAGGAGCCAAGGCCACAGACCCAGAGTTTAATATCCTGTCTTCAATATTTTTTTCAACCTGTTACCAAACCACTGTTTACCTTGTTCCATCCTAGAAATTCCCAAAGTGAGGCGCATTTAGGGTGTCATGCAACAGTTCGTATACTAGAGCTAAACTGAGTCGCATCACTGGATTCTTGGAAGTCACATCCTGTCCATTTCCTGTGCATAGGTGGTCAATTTTTAGGAAATGGTTGCTCAGCATGTTTATAGGTTGAGAATAATTTGAATTCCATAAAGTTCTGATTGCTGTCCTTTTACTAGAAGATGAAAGTAGATTGGAGCAAGTCTGTCTGTATTTGTGATCATATATTTTTTGAAAATCTAAACAGCAGTAAAAATTTAGAGATTGCCTTGATTTAGACCACTTAAAAATCTCCAAACTGTAACAATAATGTATCATTTTCTTCTTCTGTCATGCATACAGTGTGACTTGGAAGGATAGATAGAAAACCTTTTAGTTAGCTGTTTGAGAGTTTAATTTCTGTTTTTTAAATGCCCTCTCTCAAATTAGCAAGATGCCACTTCAAGTAAACTGTTGTTGCCAGGGTCTTTCCCCTGCTTTCTGCTGCTCCTGTACCTGCTGAAGGGTGCAGGGTTGGTTTAACTTAAGTGTTTGTGGTAAGCTAAAAACTCTAGCTTGTCTTTTTGGAGCACAAGGTTGATTTTATATTCAGTACTATCTCCTTGATGACATCAACACCTGGAATCTTCATGTTCAATATTTTTGGTCAAAATTCCATGTGTAGTTTGGTAGTCTCCAGACCAGTGTATTTCAAATATTTTTAACTGTGATTCACAATAAAAATAACTTAACATCTGATTCAGAATGTGTGTGTGTGTCTGTGTGTGTGACTGTTGGTATATGTATGTGTGAATGCAAAGCCTTTAACTGAAATATTTCATGAAGAAATACTTGGTTGCTAAGTTTGATACACTTTCATCTCTGTGTGTCTCACTGTTGTAAATGTTCTTCAGACTCACTAAATTCATTTCCTGATTCACAAACTAGGTAGCTATTTAAGTCTGAACAATACTGCCACTGATAATACCTAAACTTCTACTGTGTTTAAGACTGTTTCTGACTGAAAAAGGCTTTCTAACTAAAATGTTCATTGCTCACTCAGTATCATCTTTGCTGATACTGGACTGTGGTAGTGAGTTTGTAGAACATCGTGAATTTTAAAGAATCTGTTGTAGAATTGCATTTAAGAATGGCTTTTGCTTTAGAGAAAAACAGATGGCTTCAAATGTTCTAGAAAGCTGTGGCCCCTCAGGATATGTTTTTTGGATCAGCATTGAATGCACTAAGGGACCCACCTGACTTTTCATTTGTAGTATTCTTGGCAACAATGCAATGCAGGTCAGGTATGTTGTCGAAGACAAGAGGGTAAGGTCAAGAATAATGTACTTGGTCTGTAGCAAATGTTGAAACCTCATCAAATTTTATGCTTTTAAAGTTTTTGTTATTTAACATTGGGGATTTCCCTTGGTGCTGAGATGGTGCTGAGACACCTGAACCTTTAGTGCTATTGCATTGCATTTACTTTCCTGAGCACATTTCTACTTATATACTTAATACCTTCATGTTCGCCAGACAAATCATTTTCACAGCTAGTAATGCTATGTTACTGTTTCAAATATAGTTTGTGCTTGGTATACATATATATGTTTATTTTAAAAGGTTAATAATCAGGACTCTGTAATTGTGGAATGATGGTACTGGTGAACACATGGTAAAAGTACCTATACATGCATATATCATCAGTCTTTATTTGCCAAAGCTATCTATGACTTGATTTTTCTCTATATATTCATTTCTGTCTGCCTAACTAGTTTGGAGGATTTGTTCCTTATTACTGCCATTAGTTCAGTAACTATATTGAGATACGAAAAGATGTCTGGATTGTAGCAGTTGGGTTAAACATGAAAATGGTCTACAGTTTTGGTGGTCAAGAGTAGCTGTTTCATTGAATGTTTGTGTCCTACTTAGAGTTCCTAGGGGATTTTGTCTATAATACAGTCCACTTAAATAAGAGGGCTACCAAATCCCCATTGCTTTGTCCTTCCTTTTTTTTTTTTTTTTAAAAACTCATGTATTTATAGTAAGAAAAAGAATAAAGATGTGACCTCACTGGTTGGTGCTCTATCAGCCGTTGTGCTGTGTGAGCACTGCCTGCCTCGTGGAACATTTCTACCTGCTGCTGTCACAGTAATTCATGCTGCTTGTTAAGTTCAGGGAGCTATTTTGACATTGGCACTTACTGAACTGTGCAATCTGTCATTAAATGGATGTATATGTAACAGATTTTTGTATTTTATATGCAACTTCATAGATCCTCTGCAATATGTACTTAGCTACCTAAGCATGAAATAGACTTATTTGAAAGAAAAAACCTCATTTACTCCCCAAAGATATTAAATGGTAAATAAAAGTTGCATGACCTGGTGTTTTGAAGTAGTGCTTTTAGTTTTTACTAGTTCTGTAGGAAAGTAATCGGACTGCTAACCCATTGACTAGTTATACTTCCAGAAGGAGAGAAGCCTTACTGTCTGGCATATTATCAGCTATGTCTAATTAATAACAACTGTTGGCTTAAGTGTCTAGGAGTTCCAAGTCATCGTGAACTGCTGCTGCCACATCTTGGAAGAAAATTATTTCACGATACAATTTTCTGATTAAAAATGACTTTCCATGAGCAAGTAGAAACAACAGGTGATCTAGGTGAACGCACATCACTGTTAACAGTGATACATAGGTACAGGCAGACATGCTTCCAGTGTAGAACTAAACTGTTAAATGCCTTTAGTTGTCTTGTCATACTGGTTTCAAAGTGATGAGAAAGACTGTTACAAAACATGGAAATAACCAGTCTTTCAAATGATGTTCATAGAAATATTTAACGGTTCTTTGAAGTGGTATGTTTAGGGATTTGAGCGGGAGGGATAGATGGTTGATGAAGTGTTTTCTGTAGATGACTATTAAGAACAGTCAATAATAAAGGAGAAACTAGGATATTCTCAGGAAAGAACATCACTAACTGTAAAGACAGAGGAAAAGCAGGGAAAATTGGGAATGTGACGAAGAGGATAAACAACTCACAACTCTAACCCCGGCTTTCTTGCCTGGGAGGGGGCCATGTAGCTGCAACTAGAAGGTAAGTCAGACAGCTCTGTTGATGGCAGATTGACAGCTCTATTGAAAATGCCCATACTCTTCAAAAGCCTTAAATACAGTGAGACAGTGACTCCTGCACTTCAGGCTAGCATTAGAGAAGAAATCTATTTCATTTTTCTGTACATCTCAGGTTGCTTTGTAGCCAAGTACCTTTACCTTGAGAGGGAACCTGTTTGGGATTGAGCAACCTTGGAGTTGTGAGAAAAGACATCTCAAGGAACCTAAGGATACCCTGCCACAGTATCTTCATGGGAAAAGGTTGTGAGAGGTAGTTGTGCAGAGTCAGATTTTAAGTGTTGGGGAGCATGTGGAAGGTGTGGTGGTTGGTCCTGCCATCTGTGGCTACCTGTAGGTTACTGAAGAGGCCTCGACAAAAAGATTGCTTAGCCTCAGACTTGCCTTTTCTGTATGTGTGGCTTGCTGTTGAATGAACTGGTTGTGGTGGGTTACTAGGATTCCTCCTACCACTTCCATTCCTTCTTCTACCACTAGGTGATTTCTAGCTAGGGAAGGTAATCCCAGCAGAGAGCCATTAGGGAGAATTTTGAAAACTTAAATTGGGAGATCTAGAGGAAATGAATAAACATTTAGATACGTGTGACCTGCTAAAATTGAACTGTAGGGTTAAAAAATTCAACAACAGTGACATTGAAGAATAAAAGAGTCAACAAAGAATAGTTCAGGACTAGATGGGCTTCACAACTGAATTGTGCCAACATTCAAAATTATTCCATAAAAATTGAAAAGCATATTTCTTAACTGATTCTACAAACTGGTATTCAGTATGTAATGAACACAATAAAAACTATAGGCAATTTTCCTTAATACCAACACAAAAGATTTTAACTTTTTATTCATTCTTTGTGAATTTCACATCATGAACCCCAATCCCACTCATCTCCCTGTTCCTTTGTATCTGCCCTCTGCCCTGATGCAAAGAATCTTAATACTATAAATCAAATTCAACAGCATAATTAAGATCATATACCAATATTATGTTGATTTCATCTCAGTAAAGGTGACATGTTGAAGGCAAATCAATAAATAGAATATAGCATACAATTGATTAAGTATAAAAATCACGTCACTAGATGAAGAAAAAGCCTTTGGCAGAAATCAACATCTCTTCAGGATAAAAGCCCCCAAAGAAACTAAGAATATGCCAGGCAGTGGGGGCTCATGCCTTTAATCCCAGCACTCGGGAGGCAGAGGCAGTTGAATTTCTGAGTTTGAGGCCAGCCTGGTCTACAGAGTGAGTTCCAGGTCAGCCAGGGCTACACAGAGAAACCCTGTCTCAAAACCCTCCCCCCCCCCAAAAAAAAGGAATACAAGGACCTGTGCCTCAATATAATAAAGGCTATATATATAAAGGTCACAATATAGCCAATATTATACAAAATAGGAAATGCTAAAAACATCTCTAAATTCTGGGATGACACAATGTGTCCTCCACCTCAATATAATACTTGAATTTTTGGCCACACCCATAGGAAGGGGGAATAAGGGAAGCAAGCCAGGATAGAAGAAGTCAAATTATTTTTATTTGTAAATGATATTTCTGGGGGAAATTAAGTGTAACGGAATTTTAATCCAGCAACATGGCTACTCTGGCTGGAATACAGACATGCCCTATGTACACACATTCAATCCCAAACAATGAAGGTAAAGTTAGTGTGTAGAAGTACCCATGCTTGAAAGTGATGTCTAATTGAGAGGCAGACCAAGTGATGAATCAGAAAAATTGGACAGAATAGGATATGCCTGTGTGGATAGCCCTGGGGCTGTTGGTATTCTGCTAATTCTGCCTTCCTGGGGGAGGCTTCAGACAAGTGAAGTTACACCTGTGACTTATTGTGAATCAATTACCTAATGAATAAAGGAGCCAATCACTGGGCATGTAGGAAGGACTCCGGAGTTGGAGGGTGGAAGAGAAGAAGCAGGAGAGAGAGGGGGCCTTTTGGAACAGGGAAAGCAAACAGGTGAGATGTAGCTACTAGAGTCTCCTGGTATGTCGGATCCACAAGGATTTGCCACCAGAGGAATCAGATTTTGATAAGGCTTACAAGATTAGGTTTTAGTTGTTGCACCCAGAGATTGAGTTACTATTGTTTCTGAGCTATGTTTGTGTTGCATTTTCCTTCACATGGCGGCTTGTCTGGGTTCCAGAGAGAAAGGTACAGTGGCAAAATGTGGGTTTGCCTGTTGTGTACCACAGAGGCCATGGGGGTATTGAAGCATGGGCTGACGTGGGAACCTAGTGAGCTGTGTGGAGAGATTGTGGAGCTCTGACTCAGAGATCCACAAGATAAAAGCAGGTCAGCTATTGCTGGCCAGTGCAACTGGCCAGCCCACCGGGGTGAGAGCACCAGGGCTCCGGAACTTGCTACATATTTCTTCTTTTGAAATTTCCCACAACACGTGCCCAACTCTCACGAAGAAAGAGAGGCTACTTAAGAGGGAACAGTGCAGAAAGGAGGAGAGGCAGTTTTACCAGGACAGTTATTGAGACAGGTGAAAAAAGAATGAGCCAGAGAATGAGAAGGAGCCAGATTAGAACATGCTGCCAAAATTAGTATGAGGACAAGCAGAGCGATTCAGTCAGAAGCTGAAAGCCAGTTTGAATCAGCGTGAAGAGGAGTTTTAAGCAGAACAGCTGAGTTGAACCAGCTAGCCAGAGTTCAGAAAGCACTAAGTCTCAGAAGATGAAAACATTCTAGGCCTAGGTAAGATTATACAGAGGTTAGAAGATTCCAGGATTAAGCATAGGTTAGCAGACACCTCGGAGACAATTACTTCAGATGAATAAAACATCCTTTTACAATTGAGTGCTCTCTCAGGAATTTAGTCTTGACAATAAAAGAATTAAGAACAAATTTCGATTAAAAAAAAGTTCCAGGACAATTTTAATGAAGTTTAAGAGAAAGAGCTCAGGATGGGCAAAGTAAATATTGGGTGCTTCCAGGAGGAGGAAGACAGAGAAGACAAAAGTTGTATCTTTTTGAGTTAGGCAAACAAGGCAAAAAAAGTAGTCACATGCAAAAGGGGGTCGGGGGTGTTTTAGAAAAAGAGTTAAGTTCAGAGTGTCAGTAAATGCATGCTTTGGGGAAAATGTGGGGAAATGGTACTTTTCGGATTCAGAAAAGTGGTCAGACTTATGAAGGTGCGTGGCTATGGCTCTAAGCAACTGCACTAAGGGTGGACTTTCTGGGAAGGAAAGGAACATCTCAATAAAGGGTAATGATTCCTCCTATCCTTTAATGTGGTTTAAGGTGAAGCTGCCTTCTTGAGGGATGATCACTTAGTCAGGTGATTGATTGGCCTAACTAGAATGTTAGGTCTCCACTCAGACCAGAGATTCCATTCTCTTAGCTAGAAGTGGTGCTTTTCATTGATTAGGAAATGGGCTGAAATTGGGGGATCGATATAACTCATTTTTACCAAGAAAATTCAGAGGTCCAGTCCTGAAGCTGCTCAACAGAAGCATTTAGAGCCTGGAATAGAGTTTTAGTTCCTTATGGACAGCCTCCAGGCAGGGGTGTTCATTTAGGAGATAAGAACCCTGTGTTCCCTTCTGATATTCCTGGCTAGAAAGCCAAGGCATTGCTAGAACTGGTGCTTTTGGGATCCCTGCTCAGAGCTGCTTGTTCAATTCCTATTTTCTGTTCTAAATTCAATTTCACTTGGAAGATCCTAAAGGCTTACAGCTAATAAATACCTTCAGCAAAGTATTATGGTACAAAGATCAACATAGCTGTCCTTTATATACCAATAATGAACATGCTAAGCAAGAAATCAGGAGAATAGTTACACTCAATAACAAAACCCAACAACAGAAAAAAAAATCTAAGAATAAACCTAATGAAAGTTATAAAGTCCTCTACAATGAAAACTATAACATTGAAGACTCTAGAAAATTTAATGTTCATGGATTGACAGAATTAAGTACTTAAAAATGAGTATGTTACCAAAGGGAATATGATTCTTTACAAAGCCAGTCCTAACAAAGCAAAAGCACAAAAAAGCTAAAGCAATCCTGAACAAAATGAATAATGCCCAAAATATCACAATTCTTGTTTTCATATTATACTAAAAAATAAGAAGTAGTATGGTGCTAGCCTTGAAACAGACACATAGACCAATGGACTAGAGTGTCTGTTAGTTACACGTCTGGATTACAAATGGTGAGCTTGCTCACATGCATGGGTCTGATGATTGAGAGGAAGGTAAAGTTTTAACATCTTGATAATTATAGGCATTATATTTCCTTTATCAAATACACAATGGCACACAAATGGATTTGTGATATCATCTAAATAGGTGGTCATTGTTGCCTGAAAAATTGTAAAAATAATTGATTAGAACTATCAATTCCACCATTGCAATCAAATCATTTGTTTTCTTTGGGTTTGTGTTGCCATTAAATGGAAATAGTGTCCTTGATATGCCTTTGGGTCTTATTTTTGATCCCAAATATTATGGTGTTTTCTTTTAAATGTAATTAAAACTCTATTATTGTGAAACTTCAAGTTTTGAATAGTACCTACTGCTTTGTATACAAGATGATGAAGTATTTTTAATGTAAATTTAACATAAAATGAGTTTTCCCTCAAATCTCATTTTTAAAGAAAAAAAAAAAAATGAAGTAGAATGCCAAATAGAGTCCTAATGAGTTAGTAAACTCTATGAAATTGTTCATTGCCAAGAATCATCTCACTTCTGGATTACTTCATTAGTAAAATTTAACTTTTACCTGATTTGGTTCTTAATTGTTTCATTGTATATGCATTGAGGCCATATTGCAACTGTGGTGTAACTGTGGCCCACTGGACAAATCCAGCCTGCTCCCTGTTTTTATAGATAAAGTATCATTGGAACACAGCAGGGTCTATTTGTTTACAGTTAGTCTATTGCTGCTTCCATGCAGAGCTGTATGGAATTATGACAGAAATCATAGGGTCTGAAAACCTAAAATATCTGTTCTTTAAAGAAAAAGCACAATTCCTATCTCAGAGAACTGATAAGAAGAAAATGAGGGGGTCGAGGCTCACAAGTGCATCTGTTTCATCGATCGTTCCTTTAAAACATACTTAAATAGATTAGTTTTCTGTGAGTGCTTTTAAGTTCATTGAAAAATTGAGTGGAAGGTATAGAAATTTATTTCTTATGTAAGTACTTTTTATTGATGAATGATTTATTAACTAAAAACAGGTTTTTTTTTAAAAAAAAATATTGATTTATACATTCTCACAACAATTACAGCTGGTCTGTAATTTTAAGTGAAGAAGAGAATGTGGATAATGCTGCTTCTGACAGAATACTGAGAGTTCAAGATTTAACATTAGATTTCCAAATGCAGTTTAAAGTGTAGAATCCAGGATATTTATTTGCACTTGAAACTTCTGCTTTCTTACGTGGACCCCTGTATGCTGGATGGATTTGTGTTTACTTTTTTTCTACGTTAATCTTCCTAATTTGATCTTGAATTATTTTTCTTCTGTAATTTTAGAAATAGGGTTTTGAAGTGAAATATTCTTCTGGAGGAAGAAAAAAATACAAGGGAAGAAAAAAATCATTAAAAACAACGTTTAGAGTGTTTCTCGGAGGAAGGGTTATTCCTGTAAGTGTTTGTTTCGGTGCAGAGACTAACTGTTCAGAATTCACAGACCACAAAATAAGCTGTAGCTAATGTAAGAGGATGAAACTGTAGAGATGTTTCATAATTGCTGAATTGAAATGTGGCTGAATAATCAAATAAAATTTGGGAGGTTAGAAAAAATATGTGGAAATTAAAGATCTCACACGTTAAGTAATTGGTGGACCAACTAAGAAATCAAGTGCAAGTCGAAAAGTGATGGTCCAATCTTTCTCCTTACATACCAGGAGGAAAAAAGCAAAAACAAAACAACCTAAGTCCAAAGGAAATAGAAAGGAAGAAGCAAAGTTCTGAGCACAGTAGTTACAACCGGGAGTATTAAAGATGAGAAATGGAGATTAAAATTTGTCTTTTGAAAAGTCAATGAAATTGGCAAGTCTGTAGCTGGACTGACAAAAAGGAATACAACAAAAACCTCATTACTAAAGTAGGAATGGAAGAAATAAAACTGAAGAAATACTATGAATAACTATAGAAAAATACAACATCGAATCTCAAGATGTAGAAAATTGGGTTATGCTTATAGCAAATACAGAAATTGAGTTAGTTACAGATAACTGATCACAAAGAAAATACCATGGCGGATTGGACCAAATACCTTAAAAGCTATTTCCTCCCAAAAAATATAAGAAGGGGGTACTTCCTAACTCATTTTATGAGACCAGTATTAATTACCCTGATTAAAAAAAAAAACTGGAGAAAAATGTAAGATGAAAAACTGCAAGTTAAAATTTCATTAAAATTACCAGCAAAATGCTAGTAGCCAGATGAAGCAACATGTAAAAAGGATTATTTATCATAACTATATGAAATTATCCCAGAAATAAAAGATTGATTTATTATAAGAAAGTTAGTGTAATGTACCATAATTATTTTTTTTAAAAGATACATACCTCATGATATGTCCACTAGATGCAAAAAAAGTGTTTGGTAAAATCCAGCACTCCATGAGAAAGTTTCACCATTAGGAATAGAAGAAACCTCATAAACATGGTAGCAGCATCAAAAACACACTCAGCATGTAGTATGGGATTACATGGTCCTTAGTGATGAAAATCTGTTTTATGCTAAGATCAGAAATGGGATTATAATGTTTACTCTTATTAAATTTATTGAACTGGCAGTTCTAGCTGGGGAAATTTGTGAAGAAAGTGAAATGAGAAGAAACCAATGTGGAGAAGAAATTAGAAGAAAATTTCCAGATGATATTATGTATACTGAATATTCTAAATAATCATCAGAAAGTGTATTAGAACTTAAAAACCAGTTTGGCAAAGCAGAGGATACAAGATTGATTTGTAAAAATCAATTTTATTCCTATTATCAATGGGCAATCTAACTGAAACTACAAAAAAATTTATTTACAAAATAATATTTTTTACTCAAAAGAATAAAAATCTTAGGAATGGATGATGAAACAAATGTAAAACTTACACACCAGGAATTCAATACATTATTGAAAAAAATCAAAGAATAGAATAACTAATTAACTGAGAAGATAGTTTGTGATCATGATTAGAAAACTTAATATTGTTAACTCTTCAGTTCGGGTTCAACACAATTGCTCTTAAAATCTCAAATGGATTCTTCCCAGAAAATAGACTAATCCTCTCCTTCATATGGAATGCCAGAGACCCAAAATAAATAAAATGCTTTGAAAAATAACAAAACTGGATTATTTATATGTCTTATCTTTTAAGATTATTGCAGAACCACAGTAGTTCAGTGTCTGTGGTATTGGTATAAAGGACTGGCATGTCGATGAAGGGGTAGAAGATGATCCATATTTATAGTCTGTTAGTTTTCAACAGAGAAAGTAGCCTTTTTAAAAAATAAACAAATGATACTGGCACTGGATGTCTACTTGCAAATGTATGGAATTGGACTTCTTTCTTAGACAAAAATCCCAAAATGTGTTAGATATAAATAATATAAAAACTAAAACTATGTGTGCTGGAGAGATGGCTCAGTGGTTAAGAGCACTCACTGCTCTTCCAAAGGTCCTGAGTTCAGTCCCCAGCAACCAAATGGCAGCTCACATCTGTCTGATGCCCTCCTGTGGTGTGCAGCTGTACATGCATACAAAGTATCCATATACATAAATAAAGAAAATGTAGACACAAATTATGACCTTTAGTCAGGGGGGAAAAAGTATGTCTTAGATACCAGAAACTCACACGACAAACTAAAATATAAATAGAACTTTATAAATGAAAACTTTTGTATGTGTTTTCATAGGACACTGTCAAAAAATAAAAAGACAACTCACAGATAGGGAGAAAGTGTTCTAGAATTACATATCTAGTAAGTAACTTAGAATAGAAATTGCTAGTGAGGTAGATCGATGGGTAAAGTGGTTGTTGAGCAAGTATGGAGATTTGAATTTGGACCCTCAACATGCAGCTAGACAGAGCTGCATGTGTGTCTGTAATTCCAAGCAAACAGATCCAAGAAGCAAAGGCAGAATGATTTTAGTATCTGACAAAATAGACTTCAAGCAAAAACTAATCAGAAGAGACAAAGACACTACATACTCATTTTTAAAAATTCATCAAGAAAATATCATGATTCTAAACATTTATGCATCTAACACATTGTTGCCCAATTTCATAAAAGAAACACAATTATATCCAAAATGATACATCAGGCCTAGACAGTAATAATGAGAAACTTTGATAAACCACTCTCACCAATTGACAAGTCATCCAAACAAAAATGAAATAAGAAACTCCGGAGTTAAATAGTATAATCAATCAAGTGAATCTAACATCTATAGAACATTCCACCTGAAAATAAAGAATTCATTCTCTTCTCAGCAGTTCATAGAACTTTCTCCAAAAGTGACTATATATTTGAAAACAAAATAAATCTCAACAAATACAGGAAATTTGAAACAACATCCTGATTCCTATCTGACCCCATGGATTAAAGCTGGATGTCATCAGTGGAAACGCAGACTCATGGGAGCCGAACTCCTCACTACTGAATGAAAATTGGGTCAAGGCAGAAAAAATAAAAAAAAATCAAAAGCTTTTTAGAATTGAATGAAAATTGAAAGCATAGCACACCAAAATCTATGAACCATAATAAAGGCAGTTCTTAAGAGAAGAGCTCAAATCATTAACTGCTTACATAAAACACGTGAGAGACATCATATTAATAACTTAATATCTACTAGTCATATACCTACATTTTACCGTGGTTTATAACCAAATCCAAGAGGGTTTTTTTTTTTTAATTTTTAATTTCCTCTATAAACTATTGTGTCACTGTAAATGGTCATAAAATTCTTACTGCCTTATTGCCCTCTGATAGGAGAAATGTGACCACTGATCTTTAGGAGAGCATTTCAAGGGAAATAACACCCTTCACAATTGTCACAAACAATATAAAATATCTTGGTGTGACTCTAACCAAACAAGTGAATGATCTGAATGACGAGCTTCAAGTCTCTGAAGAAAAAAATTGAAGAAGACCTCAGAAGATGGAAAGATCTCCCATGCTCATGGATTGATAGGATTAACATGGTAAAAAATGGCCATTCTACCAAAAGCAATCTACAGATTCAATGAAATCCCCATCACATTTGCAACACAATTCTTCACAGACATGGAAAGAGCATTTCTCAACTTCATATGGAAAAACAAAAAGCTCAGGATAGCTAAAACAATCATGAACAATCAAAGATCTTCTGGGGGAATCACCATCCCCAACCTCAAGCTGCACTATAGAGCAGTAATGATAAAAACCACATGGTATTGGTACAGACATAGACATGTTGATCAATGGAATTGATCAAAGACCCAGAAATAAGCCCACACAATTATGGACACTTGATTTTTGATAAAGAAGCCAAAACCATACAGTGGGGGAAAAAAGAGAAAGAATCTCTAATAAACAGTGCTGGGCTAACTGGATGTATACACACAGAAAAATGAAAATAGATCCATACTTATCACCTTGCACAAAACTCAAGTCCAAGTGGATCAAGGTCCTCAACATAAAACCAGATACACTAAATCTCATAGAGAAGAAAGTGGGAAATACCCTTGAATGCATTGCTACAGGAGAGACAAGTTCCTAAACAAAACAAATGGCTCAGGCTCCAAGACCAACAATTGATAAATGGGACCTCATGAAACTGAAAAGCTTCCGTAAGACAAAGGACACTGTCAATAGGACAACTCAGCAGCCCATAGATTGGGAAAGGATCTTCATTAACCATATATCTGACAGAGAGCTAATACCATAATTTACAAAGAACTCGAGAAGTTAGACACCAACAACCCAAAGAACCCAATTTTAAAAATGGGGTACAGAATCAAGCAGATAATTCTCAACCGAGGAATTTTGAATGGCTAGGAAGCACTTAAAGAAATGTTCAAAATCCTTAGTCATCAGGGAAATGCAAATCAAAACAATCCTGAGATTCCTCCTTACACCAGTCAGAATGGCTAAGATCAAAAACTCAAGATATAGCACATGCTGGCAATGATGTGGAGCAAGGGGACACTCCTCCATTGCTGGTGGGAGTGCAATGGCTAGAAATCAATTTAGCATTTTCTCAGAAAACTAGGAATAGTTCTACCTTAAGTCTCAGCTATCCGACTCCTGGGTATATAGCCAAAAGATGTTTCAACATCTCACAAAAACACTTTCTCAACTCTGTTCATAGCAGCTTTATTCATAATAGCCAGAAACTAGAAACAACCTAGATGTCCCTCAGCTGGAGAATGGATAAAGAAAATGTGGTACATCTACACAGTGGAACACTACTCAGCTATTAAAAACCAAGACATCACCAATTTTGCAGGCAAATGGATGGAACTTTAGAATATCATCCTGAGTGAAGTAACCTCGTCCCAAAAGGACATGCATGGTATGTGCTCACTTCTAAGTGGGTATTAGCTATAAAATACACTCCACAGACACAAAGAAGCTAAATAAGAAGAAAGGCCCAAGAAAGGAAGCTTGAATGTCACTTTGAAGGGGGAATAAAATAGTCATAAGAGGCAGATGGAGGGAGGGAACTGGGAGGGAGGCAGGATGGGAAAGGGAATGTGAGGTTAAGAAGGACAGGGGTGAGGAGGTGGGGGGTATCTCCAGGATGAGACATGGCCTGGGACAAGGGAGGCATTCAAGTACCAATGGGGGGGACCTCAGCTGTGACTCATTGTATTGGGGATATGGAACTTGAAGAGGCCACTTCCTTTATCCAGACAGGAACCTCAGTGGAGTGTTAGAGACACCAACCCACCCACCCACAAAACTTTCAGTTCAAACATTATCCTGTCTACAGGTAATGCAGGCACGGGGGAGGGATCAGAGACTGAGGGAATGGCCAACCAATAACTGGCCCAACTTGGGACCCATCCCATGGGTAAACACCATTAATGATACTCTGTTATGGGAGCAGACAGGAACAAGTTGTCCTCTGAGAGGCTCCACCCAGCAGCTGACTCAGATGCAGACACCCACAGCCAAACAGTGGATGGAACTTGGGGACTCTTACAGAGGAATAGGAGGAAGGATTGTGGTCCTTGAAGGGGATAGGAACTCCACAGGAAGACCAACAGAGTCAACTAACCTGGAGCCTTGGTGCTCTCAAAGTCTGAACCACCAACCCAAGAGCTGAACCTAGGCCTCCCTGGTCATATGTAGCAGATGTGCAGCTTGATCTACATGTGGGTGCTGAACAACTGGAGCCGGGGCTATCCCAAAAGCTGTTGCCTGTACGTGGGATATGTTCTACTAGCTGGGCTGGCTTTAGTGAGAGAGAAAGCATCTAGCCTCGCAGAGACTTGAAGTGCCAAAGTGTGGGGGATACCCAGGGTACTCCCACCTTCTGCCCAGAGGAGAAGGGGAGAAGGGAGGGGGGAAGATTGTGGGAGGGGTGACTGGGAGGAGCGGGATGTAAAGTAAATAACAAAAAATTAAATTTTAAAAATTACTAAATGAAACTAAAAATTAAAAGAATTGACGCCCCATATCTGTATTTACAAAGAAAATTCATCAAATGAATGTCTATGGAATGTTCCTGTCATTCTTAGCATATTCTTGCATTCTAGCATAAGATACTGAGTTAATTCTTTTTGTTTTGTTTTTTTTTTTTTTGTATCAGCTACTTTTCCAAAAAGTTATAATTTCTTCTGGGTCACAATTCTGTTCAGAAGCCAAGATCTAGATCTTAGATGTTCTGTTGTTGTAATACGGTCCTGTCAACAGGAGTTCAATTTCTAATCACTCATTGAGGTATTCAGTGAGTTTTTGTGTTTAAAAGAACAAATAACCTTAATTACTGAAAACTCGGAAGTAATTCCACCAAATGGGAAAATCATGTATATTAGAATCCTTAGAACATCTTTTTTTGTTGAGTATTCTAACTTGTGGGACACAATGAAAGTGTTGCTAAGAGGAAAGTTCATTCAGAAAGAAATTGGAGAGACCTCACATTAGCAACTTAACAGCACTCCCTAAAGCTCTAGAACAAAAAGAAGCAAACACAGCCAAGAGGAGTAGACAACAGGAAACAATCAAACTCAGGGCTGAAATCAACAAATTAGAAACAAAGAGAACAATACAAAGAAACAATTAAACCAAAAGCTTATTTTTTTAAATTTGATATTTTCTTAATTTACATTTTGAATGTTATCCCCTTTCCCAGTTTCCCCCTACTCCCTGGAAACCCCCCATTCCATTCCCTCTCCCCCTGCTTTTATGAGGGTGTTCCCCCACCTACACACCCACTTCCCACCTCTACCCCACCCTCCCATTTCTCTACACTAGGACATCAAGCTTTCACAGGACCAAGGGCCTCTTCTCCCATTGATGCCCGACAAGGGCATCCTCTGCTACATAAGAGCTGGGGCCATGGGTCCATCCATGTGTACTTTTTGGTTGGTGGTTTAGTGCCTGGGAGCTCTGAGGTGTTTGATTGGTTTGTATTGTTCTTCCTATGGGGCTGCAAACCCCTTCAGCTCCTCCAGTCCTTTCTCTAACTCCTCCATGGGTACCTTGTGCTCAGTCAACCAAAAAAAAAAAAAAAAAAAAATAGCCCAGGGTCAGATGGGCTTAATGCAGAATTCTACCAGACTTTCAAAGAAGAGCCAATACCAATACTCCTCAAACTATTCCACAAAACAGAAACAGAAGGCATGTTGCCAGACTCATTCTATGAGGCCACAGTCACCTTGATACTTAATCCACACAAAGACTCGACAAAGAATGAGAATTTTAGACCAATTTCCCTTATGAACATTGATGTAAAAATCCTCAATAAAATGCTTGCAAACTGAACACATGAAAAACATAATCTACCATGATCAAGTAGGCTTCATTCCAGGGACTCAGGGTGGTTCACTATATGAAAATCCATCAACATAATTCACCACATAAAGAAACTAAAAGAAAAACAATCACATGACCATCACATTAGATGCTGAAAAGCTTTTGACAAAATCCAACACCCACCTTATGTTAAAAGTTTTGGAAAGATCAGTGATACAAGGCACATACCTAAACACAATAAAGGCAATATATAGTAAGCCAATAGCCAACATCAAATTAAATGAAGAGAAAGTTAAAGCAATTCCATTAAAATCAGGGACAAGGCACGGCTGTCCATTCTTCCCATATCTCTTCAATATGTCACTTGAAGTTCTAGCTAGAGCAATAAGACAACTAAAGGAGATCAAGCAGATACAAATTAGAAAAACAAAGTATCAGTAGTCTCAGATGATATGATAACATACATATGAGTGACCCCTATCATTCTACCAGAATATTCTATATTATAGCCATTTACAATGTTTTTACATAATTAGGGATGGATGGTGAAAGGGTAACAACAAACTTTGTTTTTATGAGGTCTTTGCAAGTGTTTTGAAGGGCCCGTGGTGTTTCCAAGTTTGATATAATTGGATCTTTGGGGCATTGTCCCTGAAGGATGAGAGGTTTCAAACCTCTCTATAAGACAGCCGCCGAACTTTAAATTGTCCAGGGACAATGAGTATTCCCCAAAACAACAAGCGATTTAAGCTTAGACAGTACTGCTGTTGGGATCCTTTGGTAATTTTTGTTATGTTTGTAACAGTTGGTCATTTTGAAAGAAATGCATTGCATAACTGATTTTTCTAAAGCATTTCAGATTTTAAATGTGGATGCATTCACTCTTCTTCACACATAACCAACCATAACTAACTTGTGAAATATATCATAAAACATTTTTACTTGGAGTTTAGAGCATGGGATTCAGGTAGGAGAACCGTTTTTCCTTGATTACTATTTTTGTGCAGTATAAAAATATCAAATTCTGAGCACCCTAGCTAACTTTGGTTTTCACACCAGCATACGTTTTTTACTTTAAAATAACTTTGTATAATAATTTACTTGGCAAGGGGTTTTATTAAGTATCAAAATTTTCAGAAAAATCCATGTGAAATAATTTGTTAACTAATGATTAAGAATCAATGATTTTTGATGAAAGAAAATATTAAGAAGAAAAGGAAAAACTGTATGTTTGGTTACCATAGGAAGGAGAAATTCTGAAAACTGTTTTCAGCGTTACTGATGCTGTTTGGGCATGTAGTGTAAGCTGCTTGGGAATCAATGAGCAAAACGGGAGAAATAAATAAAAGCACTTGTTGATTGGGTAGAAACGAGCCACAGTGGAGGGCGAAGGGAAAGATCATGTGATGTGATGGAAACACTTTGATAGACCGTGTCTCTATCACCCACACGCTAAGACACTGTCATGTCAGTACTGTGTCACCATCTCTGTTGGTGTCAATATCTTCCAGGCAGAGAAAGAGTCAGAGAAGACTGACTGGTTGCAGCGACAGAAACCAAAGGCTGAAGTGCTGTGACATGGGCCATCTGATCGGTGGATCTTTCTAAGAAAGCAAACAAAGAGACAGCCGCCGCAACATGGCAGGATGGCAGTGGAAGGGCTGTTTAGGAGCATATGTGTTGGAAGGAGAGAATCAGAAGGGAAAGAGAAGGTGATAATGAGCAATGTAAGTGCAGAAGCGAGATATGGTCTTCTGGTAATGTAACATGGAAAGAGTGAAATCCCAAGTACCCCTTTTACAACTATCATTTTAAATTTTATTAAAAAAAACCCTCTTAACTAAAATTCTAAAAGACTTTAATTTCTGTATTTCCTGGAAATCATGCATTTTAATACACAATAAAAATACTGCCCGAGTAAATTTCTTTTAGAGCTCTCTAAATATGAGGCATGGGATCAGTAGGAAAAGAAACTGTGTAGTGGACACATCAGTGTTTAAATAAGGTGGGTTATTTTGTGTGTCTTACAAAATGGGTTCTTAAGTGTAACCATGACGCTTTAAACAACATCATCTTTTTTGAAAAGAAGTTTTATAAGGTGTTAGCGAAGCAGAGTTCTTTTAGACCTGGGACATCATACAGTTTCTTTTAAAAATCATCCATTTCTGTCAACACTCCTTCCTATAACCACTGAAGAATATCCCTCCGTTTTAGCAAGAGCTGTCACCTCTTCAAGCATGTGACCTACTTTTCGAAATTGTGTTCAGTTTACCGAGTTCAAAATGGACTTATTCAATGTCTATTGATGTCTTCCTTCATTCAGTCACTTTTACACCTATATTGAAAACCTACTGTGCCAAGAATAGGGTAATGAGCTGACAAAAATAATAAATTGGCCTTCTGCTGTCTGCTTCATTGTTTTCTAAACCTTGTGGTGGATTAAGCAAATAGATCAAGCCTGTTTCTTCTCCTTAGATCAAAAAGTATACTCTCCTGCTATTTTTGTGTGAGTGGTAAAATTGTGTTTATAACAATGAAAATGAGTCTGAAATTACTGTTCTAGCAAAATGGACATTATATGTATTTATGCCCCTCAGATGAAACAAAGAGACTCTTACCAGAATAACTGTTGATGCTGGTGGTGCTCCTGAGGAAATGCCAGAAGAAAATGTCACCGTTTGGAGCCTTTTTTTCCTGGAGGGATTTTCCCAGTACCCAAGGTTGGAGATTGTTCTGTTTGTCTTCAGTCTTGTAATGTATCTGGCTACCATCCTGGGTAACAGTGGTCTTATCTTAATCACTGTCCTGGATTCACGCCTTCAAACCCCCATGTACTTGTTTCTTGGAAACCTCTCTTTCATGGATATCTGTTACACGTCTGCCTCTATTCCCACTTTGCTCGTGAACTTATTGTCATCTAAGAAAACCATTATCTTCTCTGGGTGTGCTGTACAGATGTACCTGTCTCTTTCTATGGGATCCACAGAGTGCATACTTCTGGCTGTGATGGCCTATGATCGTTATGTGGCCATTTGTAACCCTCTGAGGTACCCCATCATCATGAACAGGCAAGTCTGTGTGCAGATGGCCACCGTCTCCTGGGTGACAGGCTGCCTGACTGCTCTGCTAGAAACTAGTTTTGCCCTGCAGATTCCCCTCTGTGGGAATGTCATCGACCATTTCACATGTGAAATTCTTGCGGTGCTGAAATTAGCTTGTGTGAGTTCCCTGCTCATGGACATAGTTATGCTGGTGGTTAGTATTCTCCTTCTGCCCATTCCAATGCTCCTGATTTGCATTTCTTATGGCTTCATCCTTTCTACAATTCTGAGGATCAGTTCAACAGAGGGAAGAAACAAAGCCTTTTCAACCTGTGGTGCACACTTGACTGTGGTGATCTTATATTATGGAGCTGCTCTCTCCATGTACCTGAAGCCTTCTTCATCAAGCTCACAAGAAACAGACAAAATCATCTCATTGCTCTATGGAGTGCTTACCCCTATGTTGAACCCAATAATTTACAGCTTAAGAAACAAAGAAGTAAAAGATGCAGTGAAAAAACTGCTGGGCAAACTGTCCTTGGCACCAAGCGTGTGACTGTCTTTGATTGGGTACCTGTGACTTTCCCAAGGATGCACCTGTCATTGGCAGAACTCAGCAGAGAAATTCTAGATATGATTCAACCCTTTAGGATTCTGACCTGAATGTGAGTTCTGCAGTTTCACAGGCATGGGGTATTTGTACTCAGACTAATTTATTATGGATGTAGTAGGTCCCAAAGTTCTCTTATTAATATTTCTTGTCTTTGGTGTGTCATGGTTGGGAGGACATCAATTCAGTCACTGGAAATTTGCTCCAAATCCAAAATAAAACTTGGATGAATGTAGTCAGTGAATCTAAGTGACAGAAGAAATATCTTTTGTGCTTCAGTCCTTTATAGAGTTGGGTAGGATCCTAAATATATAAACCAAACAACTAAAAGGATAATAAATATATTGGCATTGATTATGGAAACAAGAACATGAAATCAAAGAAAAATCAAAATACTTGGTCAGCACTGTACTGTGGCAAACTTTGATGACAATGTCCTTCTGACTTCTTAGTCAGAGCTTATTGTACTCTATGGTGGTAGCTTCTTAAGTGCTTACTAAAAACCCATGTCTTCTCAAGTCAGGATCTAATAAGGCTTGCTTGATGCCTGCCTACCAACTTTGCTTTTTCTAAGTAAATCTATTGCTATGAAACTATTCTTTCTATATGTTAAGTCTTTTTCATTTGTTCATGTATTTTTTTCTTTATTGGATGACTGACTTCACAATGGCTGACAAGGAAGCATAGAAAGTTCTAGAAATAACATTTTTCCTTAGACATCTTAGTCATTCCCATCTCTGGTATTTTCAGTGGCATATTTAGAGTAGGCTTTCATTAGCCTGGTGTTAAATTTATCTTTGGAATAAAACTGAATTGTTTGCTCTCTGGAATTTGTTACTAATGTGTTAAATGTAAACAGTACTAGAGACACAGAAACAGATGAAATCTTAACTGAAAGCATGTCCTAGAACCTAGAGACACAGAGGTGGAGCGGCCCTATGTAATGTATCTGCTTTGCTACAAGGTGGTCAAGATGTGGACATGGAACTAAGTCTTCAGACTGAGATATGATCAGAAGAGGGACAAACAGATGAGAGATTCTCCAAGTGTCAGAAGAGGAACCATGAGGGAAAGGAGGCAGATGGCTCTATAGCAGAGCTCAACTATGATAATAGTGATTCCAGCCACATGTTTAATAAAGTTGCAATTGTTGAAAATATTTAATCTCAATCAGGGACTTCTACCCTGCCTTTGATCATTCAGTTCCTGGATAAAACATACATAACTTTTATATTTATTATAAGGCTTAATCAGCACTAGAGCTGGGCAGATATCTACTCTCTATGCTATTAAAGTCTATTTCTCCACGAATAACCCCCACTTTATAATTTGCTATGTTCTTTCTAGACAGCTCTTAACTCCCACTGGTCAGGTCTCATGGCCATATTATTATGACTCACCTACCCCAGGATGTCTTTCTCCTCTCTCCCTTTCTTCACTCTCCTTGTGGTCTTCTCAGACCCCAAGCCTGGAAAACCAAGAACTCCTTCTATCTCTCTTCTGCCCAGCTATTAGCTGTAGGCATCTTTATTCACCAATCAGGGATAACTTAGGGGGAAGGTTACATAGTGTCACTTATGTACATGCAGTCTCTCTCATCCTTGGGAGCAACCAGGCCTTGGGGGCCGGTATTTAGCATTACAGTACAAGCAGAAGACCAAATCTCAAGAGTTAATGTGAAAAATAAATAAAAGTATAGGTATATTTTATATATTGTCTGTGGTATTGAAGTTAACTAGTGGTAAATGGTACATTCCCTCCATCCATGGGTTAGGTTCCATCCTAGTGACACTAATTACAATTGTTAATTTTTATATTGTCTCAGATAAGGGATGCTCTTTGAGCATTATCAAGGGAAATATTTGACAAAGAAGGTAGAACTCCCTCTAATAGCCATTTCTTGCATGAGTGGTGACATGCTCAGATTTATGCTTTAGAAAATTCCGATCATGTCACTTCTCTACCCATGTCTTTAACAGCTTTCATTGGCTTCATCCAATGAAAGCTCTAATGATGGTATGCAAAGGTCTCCATACTTGATTGCTCATTAGTCATGTCCTCTACTTCAGACATTCTCGAATTCTCTTAGAGTCACCAGTGTATTCTTTCTCCTGGTTCTTCTTCTAAGAACACTGATGAGTGTTAAGAAGGCTCAGTTGGCACAGTGATTGCCATGAATCAAGTGCCCAGCACTCATGTGAGAAAAAACAGCCTGAGGAGGGCTGTGACACCTTTGTAATCTCAGAACTGGGGAAATGGAGACAGCTGGATCTCTGGGCTTGCTGGCTATGGAGCTCAATCTACTTGATGAGTTCCAAGCCAAAAAGAGACATTGTCTCTCTTGGAACACTTAGGAACAATATCTGAAGTTGTCTTCTGACTTCCATACTTGTGTGCATTCACCCACACAAACATGTTTTTGCACATACAAACACACATAAAGAGAACTTATCACAACTAATAATGGAATAGTAGTTTTTTCCCCAATTTTTTATTGGATATTTTCTTTATTTACATTTCACATGTAAATTTCCCTTTCCTGGTCCCTCCCCCAAGCCCCCTATCCCATCCTCCCTCCCTGTGCTTCTATGAGGGTGTTTCCTCACCCACCCACTCCCGTCTCCCCCTTCTCACATTCCCCTACACTGGGGCATCAAGCCTTCACAGGACCAAGGGCCTCTTCTCCCACTGATGCCCGACAAGGGCATCCTCTGGTACATATGTGATTGGAGCCATAGGTCCCTCCATGTGTACTTCTTGGTTGGTGGTTTAGTCCCTGGGAGCTCTAGGGCTCTGGTTGGTTGATATTGTTCTTCCCATGGGGTTGTAAACTCCTTCAGCTCCTTCAGTTCTTTCTCTAACTCCTCTATTGGGGACTCCATGCTCAGTCCAATGGTTAGCTGCCAACATCCACCTCTGTATTTGTCAGGCTCTGGCAGAGCCTCTCAAGAGACAGCTATATCAGGCTCCTGTCAGTATGTACTTCTTGGCATCCACAATAGTGTTTGCATTTGGTGACTGTATTGGGATGGATCCCCAGGTGGGGCAGTCTCTGGATGGCCTTTCCTTCAGTCTCTGCTCCACACTTTGTCTCTGTATTTCCTCCCATGAGTATTTTGTTCCCCCTTCTGAGAAGGACTGAAGCATCTACACTTTGGTCTTCCTTCTTCTTGAGACTCATGTGGTCTGTTTTTAATTTTATGTTCTTGATGATATCTTCTTTACTACCTTGCAGGTTCACTGTAGCAAGAACTATATCAGCTTTGTTTATCACTATATACCCAGAAGTAAGTACAATGTCTCCACAGAGGAGACTTCAACGTACCTTTTGTGAAGGACTAAGTAGTCCATGGACTTGTTAAATAACAATATATGTGTAACAAACCCTTGATAGCTATTTAGTAGGTACTTGGCCATCCTGCTATTAAATATCCTTTTTTTGTCTGCTGGTGGTTGAGTGCTGATAAGGAAGATGTCCATCTAGACCTGTAAAAATAAAGTTGTTATTAGTTGAAGCATGAGATCTTTAAAAAGATGTGTGTGTGTGTGTGTGTGTGTGTGTGTGTGTGTCTGCACAAGTGCTTGTGTGTACACCTGAGCAGATGCCTAGAGAGGTCAAAAGAGGGCATCAGATCCCCTGGAAACAAGTTGTTGCAGGTGGTTATATGCCATCCAATGTGGGTGCTGGGAACCAAACTCTGGTACACTGTAAGAGTAGCAAATGCTCTTAACCACTAAACTGTCTCCCCAGTCCCCTTAGCATGGAATTTATTTTTTCCCGGTTTTTGATGTATCATACATGTGTACAATGAAATGTGATTGAATATACCCATTTTCCCTCTAACTCCTCTCCTACTTCATGCCATTTGTTTGTTTGTTTTTTTGATAACACTAATCCAGTTAACGGTTTTGTCCAAGAGTGTCAGGCCATCTACTGGAGTATGGGAAACCCACCAGTGGACACATCCTCAATAAAAAAAAAAAATTATCCCTCCCCAGCAACTCCTACTGTCAACAGCTCCTTTGTAGGGAGTGGAGTCTGGTGATCAGCTACTCCATACACGCCCGAAATTTATCTGGCTCGATCTTATGCAGGAGCACAGCTGCTGTGAGATCATGATTGTGGTAACCACACCACGTCCAGAAGATAGCATTTCACAGCACTTCCCCACCGTTCGGCTCTTATACAATGTTCTCTGAGTCTTGGTGCTGGTAGGAATTAACAGAATTGGCCCATTTAGTTAGCATGGAGCTTAAAAATCCCAGTCACATTACTTTCCCAATAGAAAGACATGCGCTTACCTATTTCAATATTAGAAATTATTGAGGCAGGCCTTTAATGATACCATTAATATAGTTAAGGACTGAGACAGAAAAGTGTACTCCAAGGCATTCATAATTGTTCATATCTAATGGTACAGAAGAGTGTTCTGAATGAGTGAAGTACTTTGTCTGTGTACAGAGGAGATTCAAGTTTCACAAAATTGCACAGTTCCTTACAGCTCTGATTCCTCACTGAAAAATAATTATAACATAAAAATTTTAGTATTTCTTTATTCTCAGCAATGTAAACAGCTGTAATGCTTAGATTCATTTAAATAATCTAACTTTAGAATTTATCTCAGTAGATACATGGGAATGAAGATGTCTTATTTGTGGGTAAGCATCCTCAGTATGAAGAGAATTCCATAGATGGACTTGGGACAATTCTCTTCTCTTCTCTTCTCTTCTCTTCTCTTCTCTTCTGCCCTCCCCTCTTCTCTCTTCTCCTCTTCTCTATCACAGGACAAGGGAATCTTTGTATGTGAAGCCAAAAGAAGGCCAAAGGATCAGAGAATGGGTGTGCTCAACAACCATTGACTTCATTTGAGCAGGTGTTTAACAGACTTTTTTTGATAGAAATTCTTCTGGTTACAACATGGAGAATGAATTCCAGGAAACTGGGACTTGACACAAGGTAAAGGCATGTAGGACAAATTTATAATGAGCTACTTAGTATTGCTGGAAATTCAAAATATCATGATGGCTGTGGAAAAAAGATAGTAAATGGATTTGAAAGTTATTTGAAAAATAACATTAATGTCATAAGAATTAATGTCTAGAAGACAGAGGTAGTAAGTGAAGGTATCAAAGAATTTCTAGTCTGATTTGTAGAACAGAAAGTTACTGGCACAGGGAATCCTCAGAGGACCAACTTGTAAGATGAAGAATAGAATCATGAATTATTTTTATTTTAGACATGTTGATTTTTTTATGATTTTAAGCAGTGGCATATCAAGGAGTTAGTTGGACAGGCTACTCTTGAATTACTGAGAAAGGTCAATATATAGGCATACATTTTGCACTTGTATAATAATTTAAGTATGAAATGGCTAGCCTTAGCTTGAGAGCGTGAGGAGTGTGGTAAAGAGGAAGCTAGAGGGATGCTAATATTTAAGGCTAATGAGTGAAGCTAACAGCAGGCCTGTGAAAAGAGCGGGCCTTGACGGAGGGAGAGGGTGAAAGTGAGGAAGCAGTTCCTAGTGTGGGCCTGGTGAGATAAGCACATCCCAACTGTCCGGGCTTGCTTTGTGTCAATGTGACACGAGCTGGAGTTATCACAGAGAAAGGAGCTCCTCTTGAGGAAATGCCTCCCTCCATGAGATCCAGCTGTAAGGTGTTTTCTCAATTGATCAAGGGGGGAGGGCCCTTTGTGGGAGGTGCCATCCCTGGGCTGGTAGTCTTGGGTTCTATAGGAGAGCAAGCTGAGCCAGCCAGGGAAAGCAAGCCAGAAGTAACATCCCTCCATGGCCTCTGCATCAGCTCCTTCCTACAAGTTCTTGCCCTGGGTGAGTTTCTGTCCTGACTTCCTTTGGTGATGAACAGCAATGTGGAAGTGTAAGCTGAATAAACCCTTTCCTCCCCAACTTGCTTCTTGGTCATGATGTTTTATGCAGGAATAGAAACCCTGACTGAGACACCAATGTTTTGCTCACTCTTCCTCTTTCACTGGTAGTACTTAAATACCCTAGATGGAGTGCATGGACCAGCTGGGGGAAGGGGGAGAGAGAGAGAGAGAGAGAGAGAGAGAGAGAGAGACAGAGAGACAGAGAGACAGAGAGACAGAGAAAGAGAGACAGTGAGAGATAGAGACAGAGACACACAGAGAGAGACACAGAGAGAGTCTCATTAAATCTATAGTTTGCTAAATGGCTAGACTGGTTGGCTACTTCCCCAGTGCAGGGATTAGGTACCTGGCTCTTATGTGGATGCTAGGCGTCTGAACTCAGATTCCCATGCTTGTACAGAAAGCTCTTTCTCTATTGCTATGCATCACCAAATATGACTAAAGATTCCAGAGATTAGGAATTAGTGCATTGTTTTTCCTGCTATACTTTGATTTCACACTTTGAAGTAATAAACTCTTAGAACAACTGGATTTTTAGACATTTACCCAATGCACACTCCAATTTCTAGATGCCCAAAATGATTAAAGATACACACACCCACACCCCCCTCACATGTTTAAAGTCTGATTTTTAGTCTAAACGGATTAACTGATTTTTTTTCTAAAGTTCACTTTATAGTCTGAAAGCATTCCATGATTCTATGTATGCAGTTTGTAATATTTGGAATACATCACCGACAGCTAATATCACATTGATATTATGAACTGTATCGAGGGCTAAAGTCTTTTTATAAATATTTTTGTTGGTTGTTTATTTATTTATTTGTTTATTTCTGAGTTAGGTTGTCATTTTATAACCCTAGTTGGCTTGCTTCAAACTGCTTCTGCCTTCAGAGTGCTAGGATTAAAGATACAGACCACTACAACTGGTTGCAAATTATTTTATAGTGTGTGTGTGTGAGAGAGTATGTGTGTGAGTGAGTGTGTGAGTGTGTGTGTGTCTTTAATCATTTTGGGCATCTAGAAATTGGAGCATGCATTGGGTAAATGTCTAAAAATCCAGTTGTTCTAAGAGTTTATCATTCAAAGTGTGTGTGTGTGTGTGTGTGTGTGTGTGTGTGTAGGCTAAAAGATGTCATTGGAGCCCCAGGAGTTGGAGTTACAGGCATTTGTGAGCCACCTGATGTGAGTGCTGGTAACCAAACTCCAGTCTTCCTAAAGCACAATGAGTGATCTTTTCTTTCTTTTTTTAAAAATTTCACCTCTCATAAAATATATCTGACCACAGTTTCCAACCCCTCCACTCCTCCCAGTGTCATCACTGTATCCCCTCCCCTCATGACCCTCCTCTCCCCACTTCTGATCCACTGCTTCTCTGTTTCCCTTCAGAAAAGAGCAGACCTCCTAGGAATATCAACTGAACACGCCATAACAAGATACAATAAGACTAGGCACAAACCCTCATATCAAGGCTGGACAAGGCAACCCAGTAGGAGGAAAAGGGTCCCAAGAGGAGGCAAGGAGTCAGAGACACCTTCACTCCTACTTTTAGGAGTCCACAGAAACACCAAGCTACACAACCAGAACATATATGCAGAGGACCTACCCCAGACTCATGCAGGTTCTGTGATTGCTGCTTCGGTCTCTGTGAGCCCTGCTTAGTTGATTGTGTGGGCCACAGGCCTATGCTTTCTTAGTGTAGTCAACCCCCTCTACCTCCCACAATCCCTCCTGCCCTTCTTCCTCAGGGTTCCCTGAGTTCAGAAGGTACAACATTCTTAACTACTGAGCCATCTCTCTAGCTCACCCCAAAGACATTAGAGTGTTCTTCCCCCACTAAATCACAACTCTATAGGCCATTAGGCCATACTGTAGAGGTTTGGAAATGACAGAAACAATCACATCTTCATTTTACAAGAAAGTACACATGAATAACTGCTAAGTCTGTGAGAACAAGCATGGGAGACCACACACTTAGCACTATGCTACTTCTAACTGTATTGTGTTTCTAGATGCGGTCCTTTCATGGGGCCAGCCACTGACTAGTTTTGTGGTTTTCTTTGTATTTCAATAACAAGAGAAGAGAAACCTTTTGCTTTTCCTTGACACAGTTGGGATTTGCTTTTACCTTTTTACAGCAGGTTTATAACAACTCCTGGGTTCTGCTCTGTAGAACAGGTACTGGGGCACTTTTGTGATTTTTTTGTGATTTTTTTATCTGGCTTTGGTTCTGCTCTGTAGAACAGGTACTGGGGCACTTTTGTGATTTTCTTGTGATTTTTTTATCTGGCTTTGGTGTCAGGGTAATGAGACCTTACAAAACCTGAGGTGTTGGCTCCTTTTCTGTTTTTTAGAAGAGTTTAAGAGGGTTAGTTATAGCTTGTAAAATATTTTGTAGAATTCACTGGTGAAGCCTCTGGCTTTGGGATTTTCCTTCTTGCAGCATCTTGCTGTCCAATTCAATATCTTTACTAGTTATAGATCTGTACATATTTCCTGTTTCTTTTTCAGTCATATTTGGTAGTATGGATTTCCAAACTAGAAAGGAAGTAAAGTTATTTCTCTGGGTGAATGACTTGATGTTGCAGATAAATTTCCTAATAGCTAGAAAAATTCATTTACTATATCATCTAAAATGATAAAAAATTGGGAATAAATCTTCCCAATAAGGTTTTTCTTTTTAATTCAATTTTTTGAGAACTTTGTACATGAACACTCTATCTTCATGGAGTCCACCTCTCTGTTCTTCTGAAACTCTTCTGTTGTTCACCACTCCCAGATTCATGGATAGTTTCTTCTTGAATTATAAGGTATTATATATACCTTATATCTATGCACTTGTGTATAAGTGACTCACTGAGTCCATTTAGTGTTGCTTTTATGTACACGTGCATGTCCATGGCTGACCACTTGAGATTGGACAACCAATGTGGTAGCTTGTCCCTGGGAAAATCTTACCCATCTCTCAGCAGTCACTGACCACCTGCAGACCTCCCATCTATAAGTGGAATATGTGGAATTTCCTCTGTCCACACTGGCATGTCAACTTGTGTGTTCTTTATATCATTCTTGTTCAAGCCACCATATAGTTAGGATTTCATAGATGCATCTTCCTTGTCAGGCCTTGGGAACACTATTTAGCGACAGGTGTCTGGGCCTCTAGTTCTTAAAATTTTTCTACTCCCACCCATGATTTTGCCTTAGCCTTAGGTGTAGGGGTTTCTTTGAAGGTGTATCAGTTGGGCTTGGGCACCAACAGTCAACTGGGAATAAGCTTGATCCTTAATTTCAAAGCTGTGAGACTGCAGAGTAAAAACTTCAAAACTGTCAATTTTAAGGAAGGCCTGTATACGTGATAGATATTCTGTGTTCATGCATTGTGTGTATGAATGAGTGCATGTTTATGCATGTATGTGTGGACTTCTACAAGTTGTTGCTCCTTAATCACTTATAATAATACTTACGATAATGATAATGACTTC
>JADRCH010000141.1:3428869-3481143 GCA_019843965.1 Rhynchomys soricoides | reverse complement strand
GGAGGAGAAAGCGCTCCTGATGGCATGGGATGAAGATATCAGTCCTGAGTCCCAAGTTTCAAGATTCTAGGTTCGTGGTCCTTTGACCTTGCAGAAATGACCCATCTACTTGTTAAGGGGTCAACAGCCCCTCTTTGCTCGAAGACTCTATATGATCTTTTCTCCTCAAGTCTCCTTGTCTACTCACCAAGATCTGCCCTTTCTAACTTGCTGATCGCAAAGGTAACAATTACGATTGTTCTTGGAGGTGTGCTGCGTGCGGCTGGATGACAAGGAAAGAACACGACCTCAAAGGATTTTTGGTACTTAACGGAAAGATGAAATAAACGGGGTAGGACATGACGACTGCTAACGTATGGAGACGATTTCACTGTAGATAGCAGGGAGAAAGCAGGCGGAGGGGAGAGTCAAGGCTGGACACAGCCAGCAGACTAAGAGACGCAGCCTGGGCCAGGAGGCCAGGAGGATTGCAGCCAAAACGGCAGAGTTACATCATATAGAGATCAGGCTTGGGATGGGAAGTGGAAGCCCCGCCCTTGGGAGGGAGACTTTTTTTTGGGGGGGGGGTAGAGGGCGGGGTGAGAAGTGCTGGGAGGAGCCACAGGTACTGAGGGATGCTGGGAGAGCTCGACAGCATCTGCTTTGATATAGCACCTCAGTTAGCCAATTGTCCTGGGTTTCTTTGAGCTCTCACAGTTTCTACATTCCAGTACAAATCTGCAGGTGCTGGGGGTAGGTGGGTTGTGGAGTTAAAGGGTGAAGGGGGGGCTTGAAGAGCTCTCTCTTAGGAATAGAATAATTATAAATGAAACAAAATGTTTCACATACAAGTGTTTTATGTTTTCACATAACATGTTTTCTCCAATTGAATAAATATGTAGCTGCATCTTTTTTTGTTACTTGTTTTATTTACTTATTTATTTATTTATTTATTTAGAGACAAGGGTTTGCTGTGTAACCCCAAGTTGGCCTTGAATTTATGATCTTCCTGCCTCGGTCTCCCAACTTTTGGAATTACAGGCAGGTACTGTGATGCCAGACCATCATCTAGAATACATTTAGAATGTTGTACCTGAGAAAGCGGCTCCGAGTCAGTTTTAAGATTGTTTTGCATGCCTCTGAAATAAGGCCATTTGCCCACTAGTTGAGCTGTAATGCTTTCTTACTCAGTATTTCCATGTTTAGGCGACAGCTTTGTTCTTTCTGTCTAGAATCTCTCCACATGTTTACTTCAGTGGAACAAAAACAAAGTGCTAATTCTTGTTGCTTTTGCTAAAACCAGTCCTGAAAGCACAACAGCTTCAAGAAGTCTTGTCTATTCAAAACATGCAAGCTTTTGTTTGGTTTTCTTTTGCTTGTTTTCTTGAGACAGGGTCTCATACTGTTATGTAGGTCAGGCTAGCTTTACACTCAAAGTGACCCCCTTGCCATAGCCTCTCAGTGGCAAGAAGACTGTTGTGTTGGCTTGAGAACTGTTGAATGTCTTTCAATGCTGTGCTTTATAGTCTTACTACAGGGAACATATACACATGTAAGTAAGAATTAATTTTATTAAGGTAAAATATTATTGTTTATCCCCTCCCCATTTTAGAAAATGAAATATTACATACAACAAACAAGTGTGGTTGGTCTTTTTAAAAGATCAGTACGTACAAAGAGTCATCAAAATTTTTATTTGAAATAGGGTCTCACTATGTAAGTTAGTTCTTGAGCTTTTCATTCTCCTGCCTCAGCCTTCCCAGTGCTGAGTATATAGGTGTGTGACATCATGCTTGGCTTGAACTTTTTGAAGATACCAAAATAGCAAAGGAAGTGAAAAAAAAAATCAATTACATAGTGAACATCAGCAGAATTAAGTCTTAGCAATAGATGAATTGATTATAACTAGGACCCAGTGGGTTATGGCACTAGTTTATAGCTGGTACGGATGATGAGTGTTTCCTTCATTTTATCATGGCTAGATTTCTCTTCGGATATAACTGAGGTTCTAGTGATCTTTCATATAAGAGTCATTCTGAAAATCAGAACAACTGAGGACCATTCTCCAGACTGGGGCAGTGAGATTGAGAAAGAAGAAAAGATGTTTACACAGATTCTTGGTGAAACAAGAAGAGAACAAAGACACAAGAGCAGAATGCATGACGGACACTCCCTCCATCTTGGGGAACGCTTTAAGCCTGACAGGATGTCATTAGGTTTTGCTGAAGTACCTGCTTGTCTGGATGCACAGCGTGCACTCCAGTACTGTGACGTCTCAGCCGTCAGAGCAAAGAAGACAAAGTCCTGACCCCAGTTACACCCAGGAGGAAAGCAGCACCATGCACTGCCTAGAACACCAAAGAGCATGCAGACTTCAGCCAGTGGGTGGTCGACTCTGATGGCGGGAGCTCTCCTCAGAGAAAACTTACAAAACGTTTGGCTCAGGAGAATTTTGCATATTAATATTTCCTGAATACTTGGAAAATCCTTCCCCCCTTCTCTCTCTTTCTCTTTTAAAAGTAGCTGTGTTCCAGAGGTATTAGGTGTTTATTTCCTGACTGGAGATGTAGCTCAGTTGATAGAGTGTTTGCTTAGCATAAACAAGGCTCTGAGTTCAGTTCCCAATGCTGCATAAAAAAAAAAAAAAAAGCCAGCACTCAGGAGGGGCAGTCAGAGAGATCCGGGTTCAAAGTCACCTTCACCCAGTGCTGACAGAAGCATGCACTTCCTTCTCCTTACTGTCCTACTTCCCCTTCTCTTCTCTCCTTAGAAAGGTGTGTTTGTTCTTTGGATTGTCTTTCTATTCATTCACATGCCTTGATATTATTTCTTCTCACTTGAATCTGATCATCTACCCTATGGGAAGTTCATTATAAACGACATATAAAGTTTTATATAAGTTGGTTGACCGGAAATTAAATGTTCCTATAGTTTAACAGAGTAAATAGGTTCTGGGGAGGTGGCCCACCCTTAGGAGGACTTGCTGTTTTTATAGAGGGGCCATTGTTATGTTCCTGAGTCAACTTAGGTGCCTCATACCCACAAGCAACTACAGTACCAGGGGGAATCTGACACCTACTTCTATCCTCCATGGGCATCTGATAATACATATCACACACACACACACACACACACGCACATGCACACACACACACACACGCACGCACGCACATGCGCAGAGAGAGAGAGAGAGAGAGAGAGAGAGAGAGAGAGAGAGAGAAATAATAAAAGAAATTTTTTGGGCTTGGCTCATGCTAATTTTTCTACGCACACTAGGGGGCACTGTGTATTTGTATTAATGTATTTGTATTAATGTATTTGCTGTTTTATACTAATGTTGAGTGCGTATCTCCTTTACATCAGTATTCTACCTTCTGTGATAACAGTGGGATATGAAAAAGATGTGTGTTTTTTCTTTTACGACAGGAAACCAAACCAAACCAAACTCAAATTAAAGCAGTGCCTGTTGTAAGTTAGGAGCAATGCACATTTGTGAGGGTATGGATTTCTTTTCCTTTTGGGTTTTTTTTGGGTTATAAATTCACATTAGTTGATACAGCCAATATACAAACCACAGTTGTAGCAACCAGAGGAAGAAACAGGATATGACCCCTTTTGTAAGATGCTTGTAATATCCCCAAGGAGGCTGGTTAAAATTCCATCTCTCTGCAGCTTAGTTAGACCAGCTCTTCCACTCCTGGCCGTTTTGGAATGGTTTTAGCTGAGGCTGAAAAGTTACAGACCATCAGCTTCGTAGCTAGACGTTTCTTCACAAAACCTTGTGACCTGCCCCAGGGCTGCTCAGCCCTCTGACCGAAGTCTTGCTGGGGTCCAATCTCTGTTGGGACTGAGGAAGAATTCAGGTTCCAAGTCCTTCCTGCTGTCCCACTTTGTCATAAAATAAGTCAACAAGGATTTGTCCAGTATCACAGTATACCACAGAATATGTAAAATATGATTAGGAAGATTTGAATTCCCTCATTAGGCCAAGTTAACCTATCACTGAAACTGCTTTTAAGACTATTTAAGTTATACCTCAAAATATTATTAAATTTATTTTTATTTTTATTTACACTTCATACAATTATGTTACTTAACATTTTAGAAATGTGTCCTCATTATTTTTCATTTATAATATTTATTAAAAACACATATTGTTTATATGTTTGCTGTTTGTATGATTGTTATTTGTGGCCTTTGACACAAGATCCATCCATTCTTCACTGAAGACCAGATTTACCAGGGCTTGTACCTGACTCCAGAGTTTGCTAATACTGGGACTGTCTTGGGCAAAGAACTTGATTCTTCCAGCTTCATATTGATGAGAATAATAATGCCTTCATCATAGTCACTTTACATAGATTAAAAGTACAAGAGTGGCAAGGTTGACCAAGTATCTAATGGAACATTCTATGCTCCCATTGTGTCTAATTTCACACCAGCTACTATGCAACATGTAAGAGCCACAATAAAAATTGTGTAGTTAAGTGTTCCAAGATTACCTTGGAAAAGTATCACACACAGAACACAAAGGGGGAAACCCATTTCTTGCATGATGGTGTCAACAGAAAAATGTATCTACTATTCAGAATGCACAGTAAATTCAAATGATTTTCAATAAATGTTACATGCTAGTATGTTAAAAAACTTTTAAAAAGCTGGTGTTGGGATTTGAACATAGGACTGTGTGCATACTCAGCATGCACTCTACCACTGACCTGGATCCCAAGCTCCCAGAAAAGTATTTTGATTAATTTTGTGAATGATTTTAAAAAAGGAATAAACCAAGTAACAGAAATATGACCTACATTTTCTTAGTGTTTCAAATGGATGCTTAGAATATGTTGCTAACAAATTACTCTATGAAGTCCAGTCATTTATAGGGAGGTTCCTCAAAAGAATACAGACTTAATTGTTGTAACCCAGCAATCCTACTTCTGAACATATTTCCAAAGGATTTGAAATCAGTTTGTTGAAGAGATATTTATCAACCAAATTAATTTAACACCACTCACAACAGCCCAGCCATGGAGCCAACCCAAGTGTCATTAAGGTTAGTACAACAGGGTACAAGTTTGCCTTCAAAGAGCAGAGAATTCTTTATTCAGCCGTAAAGAAGAGAGAAACTATGTCATTTGTTAGAAACTGGATGAAACTAGAGATCAACATATTAAGCAAAGTTGAAGCCAAACTCAGAGTGACAAATATTGCTAGTTTTCTCTAATTTTTGGAACACACACACACACACACACACACACACACAATTACTTGTTTATGTTGTGTGTGAGGGGTGTTCATATGTCACAGTATTCGCGTGGGTGGCCAGAGGACATCTTGTGGGATTAAACTCTCTCCTTCCACCATGTAGATCTTTGGGATAGAATTCAGGTCACCAGGCTAGGCAGCAAGTGCCTCTACCTGCTGAATTATCTCAGCCAACCTGGATCCTAGATGTTATGTAGTGTTTATAGTCTCCCTTCACTCCCTGCTCAATCTCTTTGCTTCATGCTTTCACTCGACGGACGACGTAAGATCTCTGCTTCCTGCTCCCGATGCCATGTTTCCCTACCGTGATGGGTTCTTGGTTGTCCTGCCCTCACCTGACCCTGAAGTCTCTGGCTTGTATTACTGACTCACTAGCCTACAGGTTGACTTAACAGTTGTAACTTAACACTGTCAGGGGTGGTTTCTTTGGAGTGTGGGCTGCTGTTCTTTTCCTATTAAATACAAGCTAATTTTTTTTCCACGCTAAGCAGACAAAGATCCCCTTTGAGACATGTAGTCTGAACACCAAACACAGGGCCCATTATCTCTGAAACATTAAGGGCCACATTCAATCTTTAGAAATGGCCAGGGATCTACTCATATTCAGAGGCATAGAATTTTCACACATCTAGAAAGTGATGCCAAACTGAGTTTTGACTGGTAATGTATACACCTTATGTTGCAATACATACAGGGTTGCACACTGATGGCCATGTACCATGCATGGGCTTACTTCAGACTACCCACTATGAATTAAGTATTGTTTACAAACAAACAAAACCCAAGGACTTCAAATAAAAACAGAAGGGATTCCTAGAGATACTTAATGTGTGTGTTTGTGAAGAAATAAGATTGTACATCTTATACATTCTGCATATACTGTTGCATTCAAAATTAGAGATTAAAAACAGACAAAACAAAATTGGGGATTAGTCTGAGTTGGTTTATGCACAAGGAGATGTGGAGCTGAAGATTTGAACTTATGCACAAGTGGTAGATACTAGGTAGGGTTCCCTAGATAGACAGATGAAGGGAGGAGTAAGCTGATCTCTTAGAGGGGGAATATCTAAACAAGAGTAAAATTTTAGGCAAATTTGTAGCTTCTGCTGTATCACACAGAGGAATGGTGGAGATCACCTCCTAGATGGGAAGGTATCCAAGGTCCAGGCAAGAGGCTGAGCTTTGAAGATCTGGTCACGGGCAAGATCTCCCCTGGGTTTTGAAACCAACAGATAATTTAAGTCATGCGCAGGTGGTAGTGTGGCTCTTGTGACTGAGCACAGGTTTCTGAAGACACAGAAGGAGACTCCTGAACCAAAGGCAGGAAAGGCTGAGGCTGGATATAGTGGGTACCAAAAAGTAGCAGCCAGGCATTACTAGGATCCAAATCCAGGAAAAAAAAACCCCAAAAAACCAAAAACCAATTTGCTACAGGGATTACTGATTAATTCTGATCAAATCCTTGTTAAGACTTTCTCCCTCCTTCCCTTTATCCCTCCTTCGCTCTCTGTCTTTCCCTCCTTCCTCTCCATCAGGCTAGGGATATACTACAAGGTTCAAGCGATCCTCTTCCCTCAGTCTCCAGACCAGGACTCCATCTGTCTCCATTTTCCTTTGCAAAGACGCTGGACACCCGATCCACATCAGATATACATTCACCAAGAAACCTAGGAAACCATGCTCAGCTTTTCTTAAACACATCAGGGCACACTTCGGTCTTGGAGGGCCTTAAGACTTAGCTCTTCCAACAAGGTCTCTGCGCATACACTGGTTTTTGGTAAAGAGTAGGAAGAACACAATCTTGCAGCTGAAGGATTTGACTGATCCTCTCTGTGCAGTCTAGACACTCTGCCCTACAAGGCAGTGTAGTGCTGAGCTCCTCAGCACAGAATCCCACGGACACTCTCAGTTTCTACAAGACACAGGGAAACTTGGGCGTGGTCAGGTATTTACTATGTTTGCTTCCTGCCCTTCTGTTATCACAGCCTTCCACCTGGAGTCATTTCTCTAACCTCCTTTAGCTCAGCACTGATCTCTACGGCTCATCGCCCTAACCATTCTGAGCACTGACAACGTGGCTAGTCTGGATAGGGAGATTTTTTAACTGTAAATCACACACAAGATTTCAAAGACAGCCAGGCAGTGGTGGCGCATGCCTTTAATCCCAGCATTTGGGAAGCAGAGGCAGGCGGATTTCTGAGTTCGAGGCCAGCCTGGTCTACAGAGTTCCAGGACAGCCAGGGCTACACAGAGAAATCCTGTCTCAAAAAAAAAAAAAAGATTTCATAGACTACAGAAAGAAGTGAACTCTCATGAATACTTTTTATATTGATCACACATTGAAATGATCATCTTCGAATCTATTAGATTATGATTAACATTAATTTTGCCTGGTTTCATTTTTCCCCTTTTAAATATTAATATTCTAGGTTATCCTATGAAGTTATTTATTTTCTTGAGAGACGATTACTATGAGAGAGGCCCAGCACACTCTGGCAATGCCATGTCTAGGTGGATTGTCCTGTATGAAAAAGAGAAACAGAGCAAGCCAGTAAGCAGGTTTCTCCACAGCCTCTTCATCAGTTTCTGCCTCCAAGTTCCTGTCTCCAGATTCCAGACCTGGCTTCCGTTCATGATCGATTGTAATGTGGAAATCGAATAAAGCCTTTTCTCCTCCAGTTGCTTTTGGTCAGCATTTTATCACAGCAGCAGGGAAGCAAAGTGGGACAGCCTCTTCGTCCAACTACCTGGTTTCCATGCTTTCTGTATTTCTGCATGCCCTCTGCTCAGTTTTCTTCTTTCCTGTACTTCAGTGGTTCTCAACTTTCCCAGTGCTATGACCCCTTATGTTCCTCGTGTTGTGGTGACCCCAACCATAAAATTATTTTTGTTGCTATTTCCTAACTGTAGCTGTGTTACTGTTACCAATTTTAATGTGATGTCTGATATGTAGATGGTCTTAGGTGACCTCTGAGAAAGGCTCTATCTCACTCCCAAAGGGGTCACAACCCACAGGTCACACCCTCTGCTCTAGTTGCTCCGTGTGTGTGTGTGTGTGTGTGTGTGTGTGTGTGTGCACATGTATGCAAGAGTATGGAGACCAGAGGTCAATGTCTGGTGTTTTCCTAAATCATTTTCTACCTTAGCTTCTGAGTATGGATCTTACAGAACATGGAGCTTGCTAATTCATCTAGACTGGTCTGGTGGTTTGAATACACTTGGCCCGTGGGAAGTGGCACAATTGGGAGGTGTGGCCGTGTTAGAGGAACTGTGTCGCTGGGGTTGGGCTTTGAGGTCTGCTAGTGCTCAAGTTCCTCTCAGTGTAGTGTTTTCTGCTGCCTGCAGATGACAGGCATTTTTGGACCAACGTATAGAACTCTCAGCTCCTTCTCTAGTACTATATCTGCCTGCTGGCTGCTATGCTTCCTGCAATGGTGATAATGAACCGAACCTCTGAAACTGTAAGCTAACCACAATGAAATGTTTCCCTTTATAAGAGTTGCCTTGGTCATGTGTCTCTTCACAGCAATAAAACCCAAACTAAGACAACTGGCTGGGCAAGAAGCCCCAAGGTCCTTCTTTTTCTATCTCCCCATGACTGGGTTACAGGTGGCTTCCACAACACCAGGGTTCCTTTCTGCTTAATCCTCTGTCTTCCTTAGGTTTCTGTTGCTGCCATAAAATGGCATGACCAAAAAGCAAGTTGGGGATGAAGGGGTTTTTTAAACTTAGACTTCCACATCACTGCTCATCATTGAAGAAAGTCAGGACAGGAACTCAAACAGGGTAGGAACCTGGAGGCAGAAGCTGATGCAGAGCCCATGGAGGGCAGCTGCTTACTGGCTTCCTTCACATGGCTTACTCAGCCTGCTTTCTAGTAGAACTCAGGACAGGCAGCCCAGGGATGGGAACTACCCACACTGGGCTGGGCCCTCCCCAATTGATTACTAACAGTTGGATCTCATGGAGGCATTTCCTTAACTGAGGCTCTTTCCTCTTTGACTCTAGCTTGTGTCAAGTTGACAAAAACAAACAAACAAACAACAACAACAAAAAAACTAGCCAGCACCCCCCCCCCAATAGAAACAAAGCCAAAACCATGTATTACATTTCCTATTTTTGTTTTAAAAACTGTGGTTAATAGAACACTCAAACTTATATGTTGCTCACAATATATTTCTTTAAAATCATTTATTGTGTGTGAGGAGCCCATGTGTCATGAGCCATGAGTGAAGGTTGGAGATCAGCTTTGGGGACTGGGATCTTTTTCCATTATGCAGATCCTGGAAATCAGGTTGTCAGGTTTCCCAGCCAGCACCCTTACCCATCATGCTGGCTTCTCATGCTGTACTTCTGTTTGACAACCCCCTGGCAGGTTTTAAAATGAACGGGTGATGGTAAATTCTTCATTTCATTATGTATGTAATTATTTTTATTTTGTGTATTTGATCTTGATTTCAGGGTCTCATGTCCATTACATTCACAAGTGCTCTTCCACTGAGCTTCATACTCTGTAAGTACCAGTCACGATCCCAGGTACATGCATGCAATACTCATACACACAAGATAAAAATAGACAAATCCTTTTAAATGAATCCTGTAGATATCCGTCTTTTGCTTATGTGTACCTATTTATGCTTACCTGTTTGGTTTTGTTTGTTTGTTTGGTTATTATTTTACACAGGGTCTCATACCTGGGCCTTGCTGGCCTCAAACTTACTATGCAGTCTGGATGGTCTCTAACTTAGAATCTTTCTAATGTAGCCTCTCAAGTACTAGGATTCCAGGCATGCGCCACAACTTATGCTTTAGGCTGCTTTGAATAAGGTTTTAAAATTATACGCTAGCAACGAGTCTAGTAGTCTCTTTCCGCAGCATGTTGTTTGACCTTCTGCATCTTTTCCTCTTTTCAGCCGTTTTAGCGTTAGAATGTAGGTCAGGATATTTGATGATGATTGTGTCAGGGGTATTCTGGCTTGTCAGTCAGGGTGTCCTTGGCTGCCAGTCAGAATACCCCTGACTGACAGGCCAGAACACGACATCGTGTTCCCTAATCCCAATTGTCTCCCCATCGCTGCATATCTGCCTCCCTTCTGCAACCTCTCCCCTATTTCAGGGTATTTGACCACACTGTGAACCCAAAGATTCTGTTATTTACTGAAACAACAACAACAACGAAAATGAAAACAAAACCCAATTTTTCTAGCTGTGGTGTAGCTCAATCTTAGTACATACCTTTAATCCCAAATGATGAATGTAAAATTAGTTTGTAGAAGGGGGCACCTGTGTTTGAAGGTGATGCCTAATTGAGTGGCAGACAAAGTGACGAATCAGAGAAAGATTTGACAGAATAGGATATGCCCAATTCTCACAAGAACAGAGTGCAAAAAGAGACTATGAGAGGGAGGGAGGGAGGGAAGGAGGGAGGGAGGGAGAGAGAGAGAGAGAGAGAGAGAGAGAGAGAGAGAGAGAGAGCACTTTACAGAGACCGGTTGAAGAGAGAACAAGTTAGACATAGATGAAGACAGAATGAACCAGAGAATGAGAAGGAGCCAGACGATCAGAACAGATTGCCAATGTTAGTTTGAGGCCAGACAGAGAAGATCAGAAAGAACTAGAAAGGGCGAACTTATTCAGTAGTAAGTCTCAGAGACTGAAAACATTCTAGGCCTAGATTAATTGTACGGACGCCAGAAGCTAGGTTACCAGACTGTCTGAGGAAACAAGACAAGATTTACTCAGGAGAATAAACGTTATATTTACACTCTCCCAAAAGGAAAGAAAAATCTTGTGGAAGTCATAGTGTGTTAGTGTGTCCTTTTCTGTACATTTTTGTCTACACATTTTTACCTGAAAGTGCTTGTTGCAGTGATTCATTGGTCCGATTTGAGTCCTCTGGCTTCTGCTACACTATTAATGTTGGACCCTCACCAGGACTCTTGGATATCCTGTGTTACCCTGTGTCATGGAGATCCTGCAGCTTTGGATCCATAGGACTGACACCTTTATGTGCTCTAACAGTTCATCAATGGGGTAGATGTTGAAGTGGCCCAACTCCGAGCCCTGGATTTGGGCCCTTGTGGTAGCTGAGCTGGTCAGCCAGCCAGCTCTCCTGCACCCACACAACCTGGGTGAACAATCCAGCACTGCCCTGGCTAGCTCACCTATTGCCACAGCCAGCAAGGGGAAAGCTAGCTCTCATGTCCTCCAGGCCTGCTCACTTGAGCCCACACTAGAAGGACCAGCTCTATTGTGCTGCCCAGGCAAGGTTCAGGGCCTTATTTCTCAAGTGCTGCAGCTGGTGAGGGGTGAGGCCAGCTTTTCTGTTCTAATGCCTTCAAGGCCAGCTCTCCCTCAATGCCCAAGCAAGGGATGGGGCCATCTCTGCACAGTCCTCAGACATTATCTTAGAGTTTTGTTGATGTGAAGAGACACCATGATCACCACAACTCTTATAAAGGAAAACATTTAATTGGGGCTGGTTTACAGTTTCAGAGGTTTAGTCCATTTTCATCATGGCTGGAAACATGGCAGAGTGCAGGCAGACATGGTGCTGGAGAAGGAGCTGAGAGTCCTATATCTTGATCTGAAGGGTATAGCTTGAGCATACGAGACCTCAAAGACAGCCTGACACATTTCCTTCACAAAGCTACACCTACTCCAACAAAGTCACACCTCCTAATGGTGCCATTACCTATGGGCCATTCAAACACATGAGTCTATGGGGGTGGGAGCATTCCTATCTATTGAAACTATCACAGATATCAGCATGGCCCCAGGTGGCAGCCTAGACTAGGGATATCTGCCTGGCCTTTGGTGGTATCAGACCCTGCTGCTGCAGGGTCATGGACTCAGACATGGTCCTTGGTGGCAGCACAGGCCAGGACCTCACCATGGCCTTAGGTAGCATTGTTGGCTACTCCTATCAGGCTGTCCTCAGTATCCTGGAATCTCCAGTTCTGCCCATCTTTATTGTGCACACATCCTTCTGTGTCTCTTCTCTTCCATTTCTCCACCACCTACTTGCTCTTCTTACTAGTGCCTCAGGCATCTGGGTGTCTGGGGTATCTCAGGAGTGCTATGCCCTCCCATGTCATGTGGCCCTGGGCAGGGGTCATTTCAGGAATGATCTGCCCACCTGGGCCTGTATGGCACAGGGCTGGTCATCTCAGCTGTGATCTGCTCCCCTCCCATCCCCTAGCCACATGGTGCCAGACTGGGGGTTGTCTCAGGCTTGCTCCCCACTTTGGCTGCATGCCTTTGGATTCCTACATTTCAATTGCAAAATAGTCTCCTTTTCTTGTCTTTCTTATTTGTTTGTTTTTGAGTCTTAAAATTTCTGACATTTTCTTTGAACATCAGAAATACTAGATCAGATGGTTATTGTCGTTCTGAAATAATTTTTCCTGTAATAACTCAAATTTTTGTTTTCACGTCCTCTCAGGGTAGTGACAGCTTTTCTGGTTTTATTCTGGGCCATTTCCTCTCTTTGCTCTTCAAAGGATATTTAATTTTGTTGTTCTGAGGATTGAATGCAAGATCCTGCTGAAGAAATCAGCTCAGTAACTTTGGAATATTCCACCAGACCCCTCTCCTCCTAGAAGAGAAAGGTCACAGCTCTTAGGTAGGCACCTCTCCCTTTTGGAAGAGAGGCTAATTACATTCCTCAGACCACAGGGGTGGGGGATGACCATCCCCATCCGGGTAGCAGGTAGGGGAGGCGCCCAGAGCATGTAAACACAGTCTGCAGGGCAGACCAGCTGTTGGTCACCAACAGACAAGGGGAGTCCTGACCACCTCATTCCTTAAGGACCAATCAGTTTAAAAGTCACACTGTTCTGCAAATCACATTACACCTAGTGGCTCTTGGTTTAAAATCTGTATAAAGCTCCACAAATGGGTCATGAGGGGTCGTGACTTCTCCTTTGGGTGTGGTGTGGCCCCAATTCGTTGGAATAATAAAATCCTCTTGCTGATTGCATTGATCCCTGACTCCGTGGTGTTTGTGGTATTCAACCCCCCCCCCCCCACTCCATGGTGATCACTCGGGGGTCCTCCAGAAAGCTAAAGGCTCCCCAGAGTCTTTACACTGCAGACACCTAACGTGTGCTCTACCACACAACCAGCCCTGACCCCAGCCCAGTTGAGATTTTCATTCTAGAATGCTATGTTGAATTCTCTCCTTTCTCTCACTTCACCTTGTCCCTTCTGTATCTCTTCTCAATTTAACTAAATTCCTCATTAAAGGTTGCATTTTCTTGTAACTTTGGGAACAATGGACAACTTGTTGTCAGATTTGTATTCTTTTAGAAAACATTATTATTATTATTATTATTATTATTATTATTATTATCTACTTCTCTCAGTTTTCTTGTAATGGTTTGGCTTTCTTCTTGGTTATAGCACTGTTCTGATAGTACTAAGTTGATTTTTCTTTGGTTATTAAATTTGAACATTTAGATGGCAGGATTACAAATCAGAGTTGAGTTCTATGATCTATGTATGATCCATCTATCACATATCTATCTATCTATCTATCTATCTATCTATCTATCTATCTATCTATCTAAATTTCTATCTATCTAATCTATGATATATATGTATCTATCAATCATCTATCATCTATCTAATCTATGATATCTATCTTATCTATCTATCTATCTATCTATCTATCTATCTCTTTCCTCTCATTCAAAAGTTGCCTTTTGTCAGATATCTTATCGCAGCAACAGAAATGAAACTAGGACAGCCAATAAAATGAGTTGTAAGTTGGACATGATGGTACATATCTTAAATCCTAGCACTCAGAGGCAGAGGCAGGTAGAGCTCTATAAATCTGAGGTCTCATAATAAATTCCAGGCCTGCCAAGGCTATCCAGTAAGACCTTGTCTCAAACAACAACAATAAAGTGGGTCTAAAAATTATTTGAAGCATTTACTGTTAATTCATTTTTAAAGGTTTAGTAAAATGAGCTGTTATGCCATTTGGCTCTGGGCTTCTGTTAAGAGACTTTACAATTGACTTGATCTTTCTGTTTGCTATTGGTCTGTTCAAGTTTTTCTCTGTTCTGATGGTTCAGTTTGGTTTATGCACATCTAGAAGTAGATCTATTTCATACGGGCTTTCCAAGTGTTTGGTTTGCAGCTGTTCACTATAGTCTGGAATGACCATTTATATCCCCATGGTATCAGCCGCAATGTCCTACTGTAGACATCTGATTGTAACGATGCATCTTTTCTCTTTGTTTCTTGGTTAGTCTAGCAAATGGTTGTCGACTTTGTCTTTTCAAACAACAACAAAACTGTTTGTTTGTTTGTTTGTTCATTCATTTATTTATTTATTGGCAGGGCTTCTTTATGTAGTCCTGGCTATCCTGGAACTCACTTTGTAGACCAGGCTGGCTTTGAACTCAGAGATGTGCTTGCCTCTGTTTTCTGAGTGCTGAGATTAACCCTATGGCTGATGATCACATGTATTTTATTGGTCTTTTCTGCTTTTCAGTCTATTCATTTGTTTTTGTTGTAATTTTTGTTTTTATTTCCTTCTGTCTGTCTGTTTAGGTTTTTTTTTTCTTGTTTTGTTTGTCAAGTGCATTATCAGGTCTTTTAATTTATTTAAAGCCCTCTCTCTATTTTACTTCAGTTGTTGAAAACGTCCTTCTTTGTATCTGGTTTTGGTAGATCTCACTGGTTTTGGCATGCTGTGTTTTTATTATCTTTTGTATTTAAGACATTTACATCTTTTCTTCTGACTTCCTCATTGGTGGTTTGAGAAAATGTTGCATGTGCAGAGAGTCAGAGACTTGGAACCGCTCGGCTTTAACTGGGATGCCTTTATGAAACCCTCCACTCAAGGCTCAGGGTCTATGCAGAAGAGGAGTCAGAAAGACTGTGAGAGGCAGAGGTGATGGATGCCTTCAGGGAAACAGTGTCTTCCAGACCCCACAGGACAGATGCACATCTGAACTCACAGATACTATGGTGGCCTGCATAGGACCTGTGCAGGTTTAAGCTAGGTGGGTGCCAGCTCTGAGACAGGGAGTAGACATAGGGTCCTACCCCTAACCAAGAGGCTACATGGAAGTGATGGCAGCTGGCAAAGGGAAAATCAGTTTTCTCCAATGGAGGATCATGGAGTAACTAACATGAAAAGTTGGCTAACACAAAACAAACCTCATGGCTTTGTTTGCTTGTTTGTTTGTTTGGTGGGCTTTTGTTTCACTTTGACTTATTGGGGAATTTTTACTCTTAGTGATTTTTCATTTGTTTGATTCTTTTCTTTTTTTGAAAAGAGAGAACCCTGAAGTTGAGTGGGTAGGGAGATGGGAAGGATCTGGAAGGAGTTGAGAGAGGGCAAACACAATCAAAATATAGTGTATACAGTTTAAAAAATAACTCAAAAGAAAGTGTTCTTCTATTTCTCTGTGGTTATTTAATTTCTAAGATTTCTCACTGATTTCTAGTTTCATTTCATAAGGTCAGGGCAGATCATATTATGATCTTTTACAAAGATTTATTTTATGTGTGTCTTAGTCAGGGTTTCTATTCCAGTACAAAACATCATGACCAAGATGCAAGTTGGGGAGTAAAGGGTTTATTGAGCTTACACTTCCATGCTGCTGCTCATCATGAAAGGAAGTCAGGACTGGAACTCAAGCAGGTCAAGGAGCAGGAGCTGATGCAGAGCCGTGGAGGAATGCTGCTTACTGGCTTACTTCTCCTGGCTTGCTCAGCTTGTTCTTGTAGAACCCAGGACTACCAGCCCACAGATGGCACCACCCACAATGGGCCCTCTTGCCTTTGATTACTAATTGAGAAAAAGCCTTATAGCTGGATCTCATGGAGGCATTTTCTCAACTGAAACTCCTTTCTCTTTGATAACCCAGCTTTTGTCAAGTTGACACACAAAACCAGTCAGTACAATGTGTATTGGTTGTTTTGCCTGTATGTATGTCTGTGTGTGCCTGGTGGCCACAGAGGCCAGAAGAGGATGCTAGATTCTGATGGAGCTGGTGGAGCTGGAATTAAAGACAGTTGTGAGCTGTCTGGGAATTGAACCTTTGTCCTCTGGAGGAGCAGCTAGTTCTCTTAACTGCTGAGTCACCTCTTTAGCTCCTCAAAAAATATTGATGTTTTGAAAATTTTAAACTATTTTGTAAGTGAAGATGTTATCTATCAGGAGAATATTCCAAAGGAGGAAGTTATGTTTTCTGCAGCTGTTGGGTGAAATATTCTTTCAGTGTCTATTTGGTCCATTTGATCTATGACATGTATTATTTGACTCTAAAGTTTGTGGGGACCTGTTTTTGGCTGATTGATCTTTACATTGACAAATATGAAGTTTTGAAGGTCCCAGCCATTATTGTGATAGAGCCTGTCTCTCCTTTTAGATCTAATAAAGTGCTTCCTATAGAATGGTTCCTTTGTGGGTACAAATATATCTATAATTTTGATTTCTGTCATTGAGTGTATCCCTTTGTCACTGTAAAATGGCATTCTTTGGCAAATTAGGGCTAAAAGATATTCATTTTCTAAATACGTTCTCTGAATATCATTGTTACCTATGCAGGGCAAATTCTGTCGGTGGGTTTGGAGAACAAACAGCCTGCCCGACTGATCTAAAAGTTTGAATTTAGCTTCTTCTTATGCTAGTAGCATACAGACTTCATGTTTAAAATGCTCTCTTCCCCACCTCAGCATGAGAGGCGCTGCACTGACTTGCTTGAATCGAGTGGATTCAGTTTCAGCTTCCAGGGTTTCAAGTGTCCCAGATGGGAGATACTGTCTTCCAGGAGGCATTCTGGGGTGAGTGTGACTTCCCCTGATTTTATGCTGACTTACTTTTGAGAACCCTGGGGTTTCCTCCTACTCCAGATGAGTCCCTAGAATCTGGATAGTGGATGGAGTTTCGGAACCCTCAGCACTAAGTAGTACTTAGGCTCAGCACTACTTAGCTGGGGTCAGAGGAAAGGTCATTTTCAACTTCTTTTAGTTTGTCAACCTCAATGGCAAACATTCTCCCAGGTGTATAAAATCTGCTATTTCCTTCAGCGAAAGGGTAAAAGACAGTATTGTGTATTTTGGTTACAATTTAGAGACACTCTCTCTGGTAGTAGACTATGTGTACAGGGGAGTCTTTTTGGCTTTGCCTAATTTGGGTTTCATAATGGTGATAATATAAGGTTGGTTTTTTTTGTTTTTTTTTTAAAACCAAGTTGTAATTTATTTGAGTCATTTACACAACTAAAAAATTAAGTAAAAGCAAGGTATAAGTGTAATTCAAAATTTAAAAGCAGCATATACACACATACTTTTTTAATGTTTTTGTTTGTTTGTTTGTTTTGAGGTGTGGAAAAAGCTTTAAGGCATGCTTTGAAATGTCTTCTAAGGCCTCCTGAAACGTCCTTCCTGTCCAGAGTTTCCCTCCTCATCGTAACTGTTGTCTTTCCTCTCTTCCTTTCCAACCCATCTGCCTGAAGTTCCTCACTGTTCTTGTGTTTCTGTAGATTTTGACCAGCACATTCCATTCAAGCATCAAGAAAAGCCAGACGCAGGCCTTGACGTCCAGTGAAAATCTGCTCAGTGTTGTAATGATTCTCCGGGCAGGATAACCTTTAGGATGACTCTCCAGTAAGATATTGGCCATGTGCTCTCTTATGGAAGAGTGCAGTGCACTAGAATACACTGAACTAGGACTCAGAAGACTTCTGCCCCTAGAAGGTGGTGTGGCTTTCAAAGACATATTCAACTACGTGTTCTGTCTTTCCGGTTCTAACATGAGATCTCTTGACAAGCCTGTAGGAAAACCAAAGCCTTATGACACATGACTTGAAAGTCCTTCAGGAGCTGGGAACCATTTGGACACTGCTCTGCTTTTGAGCATAAACACGTGATAGCAGAGGTGGGGCTTCTAGAATTCTCTATTCCTATCCTATCCAACAGGGAGATTAAAACTCAGCAAGCTGTGTGGCTCAGACAAGGCTACTCAGGCCGATAGAACCATGCTCAGAACAGCCCTGCTCTCCCCAGTATTATTACAGTTTAGAGCTAGAATGAGTTTTCAGTCATTTGAGAATCAACTAACTATAAACTGATGGCACAGCTTTCACTGTTGGAAGTGATTCTAGCAGAACAAATGTGGAATGGAGGAACGGAGGCTGACACAGTGTGGGTGAAACAGAGGCCAAGTCCGGAGGCAGGGGTTGATGCTGAGAGGGGAGATCTGTAGTTAAGGACTATAGAGTGTCTGCATTGTGTGTCATCCTACCTATCCTGCAACGTGGCACAGAGATGTGCTTTGTTCTGAGCATTCGTTTATTTGAATGATTAACGATGGGTTGTCCCCTCCCCTTCACTGCCTACTTTCCAGTCTTAATTACAACTCAACAGCAGCTGTGGATATCTGTTAGGAACTTGTTTACTGGAATGAGAAAATTTCCCCAGCCCACGAATCATGAGACTCTTCTTGTCTCTGAAGTTTTATTTCCAAGAAGCCAGTGATTATGCAATTGGCAAGTTATTTGGATCACGATGCCCAAGGTCTCACAATCTGCCCGTAGACACTGTCTTCCTCATACTTCTGTATACTTAGGTGAATATGATTCAGATAAGGCAGAAGTCAAGGATTCTTTCCCGAAAATAGTTGATGCCATGTGAGACCTAACAACCAGATGATGATCAGGTGAGGAGCAGGAGCTCTCCAGATCATAGGCTGTGCATTGGGAATGATGCTCAGGATGGCTTTGCTTTTGTTTTGTCAGTTCCAATGTTGCATGCTCTATGCTCTGAGGACTTTCTTCATTATCAAGTTTACTATTTTTCTTACGAAAATATTTTTCAAGGAAAGTTTCATTACCTCTTTTTTTTTTTTTGAAATGACAGTCTCCATCTGTTTTTGTTGGCAACACAAAGGACCAATTCCAGTATCCAGTTAAAATTTTGCAGGCTGATATTCAATAACATGTCATCAAGCATTTCTTATGAGTGTTCACTAGTTATATAGGGAGTTGAAAAGCTCAAGGTCTTCTGACAGTCACTTTCTGTACTTTCTAGAGTACATTCCAAGCTTCCTTTAAATAACAGTTCTTATTGTGAGGGGTGATTCATTGAAGAATTCTGCTTAATGGGCCAGAGTAATAAACTCAGATTCCTACCATGTACAGTGGGTAATTGTATCAGCACGCTGCTGCAGTTAAAGTACACAGTGCTAACACGCATGCACAGATTCATGGGCTAGCTTATATCCTTATACAAGCTTGGAGCGCTCTGTCTGTCTGTCTGAGACAGGATCACATGTAGCCTAGGATGGCTTTGAAACACTGATTCTCTAGCCTGGGGCCTTGCAGTGTGCCACCATACCTCGCTTCCTCATTTCCTCCCCCTCACCTTTTCTCCCTCCTCTTCCTCTTCTTTCTCCTCCTCTCCTTCTTTAAACAGAGTCTCACTATGTAGTTCAGGCTGGCCTCAAATTCAGAATCCTCCTGCCTCTTCCTTCTAGGTGCTGGGATTATGGGGTTGTGCCACCATACCTGGCTCAGTTTTGAAATTCACATGTCTCAAAGGATATTTTGTCTCTTCATGCGCTAAACTCTTGAACTTTAACACAGTCTGAATTCATCTGCTGGAGGCCAGAGGCACAATTTACCACAATTAATTTCATTTGAAATAATGCAGATTCTGGAAGGGAGCTTTTCAATGATAACATGGTTGGATTTTTCCTGAAAGTACAATCACCACATATACAAAATCCAGAAGGAGGGAGGAGGCAGATCATTGGAATATTTGAGCATGAGAAGAAAATGTTATGTTCTGTCTCAGGCTGTAGGAGGTAGAGTTAAGAGGAGGTAGGAGCGGGCTGGAGAGATGGCTCAGCAGTTAAGAGCACTGACTGCTTTTCCAGAGGTCCTGAGTTCAATTCCCAGCAACCACATGGTGGCTCACAACCATCTGTAATGGAATTTGATGACCTCTTCTGGTGTGTCTGAAGACAGCAACAGAGAATGACTGCTTGTGACTATGTATAAAGCCAAGAGGCATGGTCCTGTCTGGGCTATTGATTGAGAGGTCCAGGAGTCTGGGAACTCAAGTAACATGAACCAAGACAGTAGAGCATATGGCTGTATTTCTGTCATCCTTTTGTATTTGGAAAATTACTGATTGAACGAAACCAGCAACCGAGAGAATAGTGAATTAATAGGTTTATGATGTGCAGATTTTCACAGACTACTTGCATTTGTTATTTCTCTTTTGGTCTTTAGTTCTTTACTGGTTTCACATGGCCGTGCTCCCCTTTGTAGGAAAACCTGAGCTGAGCAGTCTGGGCAGTATCTCAGTTACAAGGCTGTTGGGCTGCAGTCTTTTGGTGGGAGTATGGCCCTAGTTCACCAGCTACCTGGAGGAAACTGCATTGTACTTAAGTGGCTGAACTACCTGGGCTTCTGCAGTGACTCCATGTGGCAATGTCAGCCCCAGTGGTTGTGCCATCTGGTAGACATCTACTTTTAGAAGCTGTCTCATGTGCCAATGCATTCAAGGCTATGTCCTATTTTCTCTTCCATCAGGTTCAGTGTTGCTAGTTTTATGTTGAGGTCTTTGATCCATTTGGACTAGAGTTTTGTTCAGGTTGATAGATATGGATCTATTTGCATTCTTCTACATGCTAACATTCAGGTAGGCCAGCAACATTTGTTGAAGCAGCCTTCTTTTTTTGCATTGTGTATTTCTGGCTTCTTTATAAAATATATCAGTTGTCCATAGGGGTGTGGATTTATGTCAGGGTCTTGGAATGGATTCAATTGACCAATCCATCTGTTGTTATGCAAATACTTTTTTTTTTTCTGTAGTAGAGCTTGAGATCAGAGATGGTGAGACCTCTACAAGTTCTTTTATTATATAGGATTCTTTTAGTTATTGTGGGTTTTTTGCTTTTCCATATGAAATTGACTATTGTCCTTTCAAGATCTGTAAAGAATTGTATTGGAATTTTGATGGAGGTTGCACTTAACCTGTAGATTGCTTTTGGAAAGTGGGCTATTTTTACTATGATAGTCCTATAGATCCATGAGCATAGGAGATTTTCCCATCTTCTGATATCTTCTTCAACTTCTTTCTTTAAGTACTATATTAAATAGATATGGAGAGAGTGGTCAGCCTTGATTTGTTCTTGATTTTAGTGGAATTGGTTTGAGTTTCTCTCCATTTAATTTGAAGTTGGCTATCGGCTTGCTGTAAATTGCCTTTATTATGTTTAGGCATGTCCCCAGTATCCCTGATCTCTCCAAGAATTTTACCATGAAGGGGTGTTGGATTTTGTCAAAGGCTTTTTCAGCATCTAATGAGATGATTACATGGCTTGTTTGTTTGTTTCACTTTGTTTATATGGTGGAGTATAGTGACAGATTTTCATAGGTTGAACCCTGCCTGCATCTCTAGGATGAAGCACACTTGATCATGGTAGATGATATTTTTGATGTGTTCTTGGATTTGTTTTGAAAATATTTTATTGAGTATTTTTGCATTAATGTTCTTGAGAGAAATTGGTTCTTAATTCTCTTTCTTCTTTGAATCTTTGTGTGGTTTGGCTATCAGGGTGATTGTGGCTTCATAAAATGAATTTAGCAGTGTTTCTTCTGTTTCTATTTTGTGGAATAATTTGAGAAATATTGTTGTTAGCTCTTCTTGAAAGTCTGGTAGAATTCTGTACTAACACTGGCCTTGGGCTTGTTTTGTTTGGAGAATTTTAATGACTGCTTCTATTTCCTTAGGGGTTGTAGATATGTTTAAATTGTTTATGTTATCTTGATTTAACTTTGGAAAGTTGTATTTATCAAGAAAATTGTCTATTTCTTTTAGATTTTCCAATTTTATGGAGCATAGTTTTAGAAGCATTACCTAATGGTTCTTTAGATTTCCTTGGTGTCTGTTGTTATATACCCCTTTTTCTTTCTAATTTTGTTAATTTGGATCTTCTCCTTATCTCTGTTAGTTGAATATTCTCCTCATCTCTGTAAGTTGGTTAAGTGTTTGTCAGTCTTGTTGAATTTCTCCAAGGACCAACTTTTTGTTTCATTGATTCTTTGTATTGTTCTCTTCGTTTATATTTTATTGATTTTGGCCACAGATTTCCTGCCATCTACTCAACTTGGGCATTTTTGTTCTGGAGCTTCCAGGTGCACTGTTAGTCACTAGTATAAGATCTCTCTAATTTCTTTATGAAGGCATTCAGTGCTATGAACTCTCCTCTTAGTACAACTTTCATTTATTCCATAACTTTGGGTATGTTGTGTATGTGTTTTCATTGAATTCTGTCAAGTCTTTAATTTTTTTTTTTTATTTTTGCCTTGATCCAGTGGTCATTCAGTACAGAGTTGTTCAGTTTTCATGAGTTTATAGGCTTTCTGTTGTTTCTGTTGTTGTTGAAATCCAGCTTAAATTGATGATGGTCTCAGAGGATATAGGGGATTACTTCAGTTTTCTATTATCTGTTGAGACTTGCTTTGTGGTCAATTTTGGAGAGAATTCTGTGAGGTTCTGAGAAGAAGGTATATTCTTTTGTGTTTGGGCGAAATGTTCTACAGTTATCTATTAGGACCATTGGGTTTATAACATCTATTAGTTCCATTAGTTCTCTCTTTAGCTTATGTCTGGATAACCTATCCATTGGTGAGAGTTGGGTATTGAAGTCTCTCGCTATTAATGTGTGATGTTTTAATGTGTGATTTAAGCTTTAGTAATGTTTCTTTTACACATGTGGGTGCCCTTGCATTTGGGGCATAGATGTTAAGAATTGAGATGTCATCTTGGTGGATTTCTTCTTTTTTTGATCAGTAGGAAATGTCTTTCTCCATCTTTTTTGATTAATTTTGGTTGGAACTCTATTTTGAAAACATTATCTGAGCCTTTGAGCTGGGAATCTTCTCTTTCTTTTATTCCTATTATTCTTAGGTTTGGTCTTTTCATAGTATCTCAGATTTTCTGGATGTTTTGTGTCAGGAACATTTTAGATTTTTTTTGGATTTAACGTTTTCTTTGACTGATGTATAATTTTTTTTTTTCTACCACATCTTCTATATCTGAGATTCTCTCTTTCATCTCTTATATTCTATTGATGATGCTTGCATCTATAGTTCCTGTTCACTTACCTAGGTTTTCCATCTCCCGGATTCCCTCAGATTGTGTTTTCTTTATTGCTTCTATTTCCTTTTTTAAAAGATTTTTTTGTTAATCATTGCATTCTTTTACATTTCAAATGATATCCCACTTCCCTGTTACCCCTTCACAAGCCCCCCATCCCACAACCTCCCTCTCCTCTCTCTCCTTTGCCTCTATGAGTGTATTCCCCCCCCCCTCTCCTGCCCCAGCCCCAGCATCTCTCTATGCTGGGGCATCAAACCTCCACAGGACCAAGGGCCTCCCTTCCCATTGATATCAGGCAAGGCCATCCTCTGCTACCTATGTATCTGGAGCCATAGATCCCTCTCTGTACACCCCTTGGTTGGTGGTCTAGTCCCTGGGAGCACTGGGTGGTCCAGCCAGCTGATGTTCTTTTTATGGGGTTGCAACCCCCCTCAGCTCCTCCAGTCCTTCCTCCAGCTCCCCTACCAGGGTCCCTGAGCTCAGTCTGATGGTTGACTCTACATTGTTTCTATTTTACTTTTCAGGTTTTATGTTTTTACTCATTTCCTTCATCTGTTTGTTTTTTCTTGGATTTCTTTAAGGGATTTATTAATTTCCTCTTCAAGGACCTCTATCATCTTCATGAAGTTGGTTTTAGGGTCATTTTCTTGTGCTTCAGCTGTGTTGATCCAAGTGTTGCTGTAGTTGGATAACTGGGCTTTGGTGGTGCCATATTGCCCTGGCTGCTGTTGTTCTTACACTGGCATCTAGGCATCTGGGTTTGGGATGAGTATAGGTCTAGGTGCCAATTTCTGAGTTGTTTTTTGTTGGATGGGTGTTTTCTTCCTTGGTTTCTGTTTCCTCTTTGGTGTTTTGGTCTTTGTGTTCTGTATTTCCGGCAGCCTATGTGACTTCTGGACTAGCACGGAGTCTCTGTTAGAGTCTCTATAGTTGGCTGGGCTTCTGGAAGCTAGAGTGGTCTTTGGTCCAGCAGGAGGTCTCTGTTATTTTGAGGGGTGTGGTCTGCACCTGAGCAGCAGATCTTCACCCATAGGGATGGGGGCATGGCAGCAGGGGCAGGCAATGTGTGTGTGTGTGTGTGTGTGTGTGTGTGTGTGTGTGTATAGGTTTGGGTCTTGCAGCTCTAAACAGAGGGAGTGGGAGGGTTACTACAGGAGGTGGGACTCTTTCCTGTTCTGACTTCGCCTTATTTTTGAGACAAGTACTCTCAATGAACCTGGTGTTTGCCATTTTAGCTATGCTAGCTAAAGAGTAGCTGACTAAAGAACCCCCAGACTCTTCATTGCCCTCTCCTCCAGCCTGTACTGATATACACCGCCACGTTCACCTTTATGTGGGTAGTGGTGGTCCCAACTGAGGTCCTCATGCTTACACAGTGATCACTTTAAACCCTGAGCATCTCCTCAGGCACCAGAATACATCTTTCGTTTTCTTTCCATCCCTTTGGATCATGCCTCATCACCCCAATTCACCCCTTTTATGTGTTGAGTTTCCATTCTTGGGGCTCCAGCACAGACCCATAGGAGAAAAGATTGTGAGTTTATAATGAAAAAAACTTGAGTAGAATAAACCATGCTACAACACACCAAATATGACACAACTATGCCCAGTAGGTGGCCCACTGATGTGTACTGTGTGTTCTCTTTTATGTGATGAACTTTAGTAATAATAATAACAATAACAAAAACTGCTGCTGCTGCATCTTCGTCTTCCTCCCCTTCTTTTTCTTCTTCCTCTTAATCCTCCTCCTCTTTCTTCTTCTTCTTCCTCCTCTTCCTCTTCCTCTTCCTCCTCCTCCTCCTCCTCCTTCTTCTTGGAAACAGTCCTGTTTGGTCCATTCAACCAAACATTCAGCCATGTGTAGTGAGAATTTTGGTTTCTTTGAAAACCCAGTTATGTTATGTGAATATGCTTTTGTTTTAATCCTAGGTGTGGGATATGGGGCTCTTTCAGAATATCCATAGCTGCCATGATTTGTCTCATGCTCTAGGAGGGGTGTGATTTTTGCCAGTTGCAGATAGTTTACATTTGGAATTCTGGGACTCTGGAGAGGGCCTGTGGTGGCTGCTCCTCTCCTGCTCCCCCACTGCTCCCCTGCTGCTCCCCTGCTGCTCCCCCGCTGCTCCCCTGCTGCTCCCCTGCTGCTGCTCTGCTGCTCCCCTGCTGCTCCCCTGCTGCTCCCCTGCTGCTCCCCTGCTGCTCCCCTGCTGCCCTGCTGCTCCCCTGCTGCACCCCTGCTCCCCTGCTGCTCCCCTGCTGCTGCCCTGTTGCTCCCCTGCTACTGCTGGTTCCTGCTATTGTGTTTGCTGTTTTGCTGCTTTTGCTTAATTGCTGGTTTGCAGGATTGCTGGTTGGAGATATCCTGAGGATGAAGATTGGACTTACCCCTAGGAACTCCTAATCAGCAGGAAGTAGTCTAAAGAGGGCTATGCCCCCTTTCCCCTCTAACCTTACCTCTCCTACCTAGTGTTGGGGGCTTGGAAGGTATGAGGGTAGAATGAGGGTGGAGAAAGGTGGTAGAGATAAGAACCCAGTAAAGTAGCTCCCAAAGTACGCCTCCAGCATGCCCAGACACATCTGATTTGATTGAGCAATTCTAAATGTAATTTTACTGATGCTACCCTTCACCCCACAAACTGTTGGGAGAGAGCTTGCAGGGTATATTGTGAGTTTTGAATAGATTATTTTTAAAACTCTTGCAGATTTCCCCCCTAAACTCATTGACAATTTCCAGAACGGGTTTCAGGAGGGTATATATATATACCTTCTATACAACAAACTGCTACCAAAAAGCTGTATGAGCACAGATAATTCTCTAAATTTAAACCCCAAATTTGTGAACAAAAAGGAACTGGTAATGTCTTTAATGTTTTCAATGTGCAACACTGAGATGTCCTGATTAAAGCCAGATTAAAATCCTTCCTTGGGGGTCCTTTAACTTTCTGCAGACCCCCAGGGACACAGCCCGTGCTCCTTCCTGTTTAGTCCCACATTCTCTTTGGGATTGAAAAACATAGATATTCTTAGTGTGGGCTTTGCTATCTTCTGACCTTTTTTCTTTTTTTTCCTAAAGAAACAAAAAAACAATGGAAGAAACAATGTCTTTATGAGGAGACAAATGTGGCATAACCCAATAATTGTTCCAGGATGCCTGAAGATTATCATTATCATAGTTGTGTTCTCTGTTTCTTTGTTTCTTTCTTTCTAAAAAGAGAAACACTCTTGGTTTTTTGTTTTTTTTTAGATTTATTTATTTGATTTATGAGTGCATTGTAGCTGTCTTCAGATACACCAGAAGAGGGCATGAGGTCCCATTACAGATGGTTGTCAGCCACCATGTGCTTGCTGGGAATTGAATTCAGGACCTCTGGAAGAGCAGTCAGTGCTCTTAACCGCTGAGCCATCTCTCCAGCCTGGGTTCTTTATTTTTGTATTCTAATTTCCTACTTTACATGTATTGGAAATGTCTTCTAGGTTGTGCTCCAAGTAGATGACTGAGTTTCAAAGAAAGTTTGTAAGAGGAACCGGGTCTTGTTCTATTTTTAGATAGTTTCATTGTTGCACCCGTCAATCTGGCTGTCTGTCTATCCATCTATCTATCTGTTTTACACCAAATCACACAGTTGGTCAGAAATGCTTTCTGATCCAAAGTCTGCTTTCGATGAACTTACCAGCCCAACAAAGGAAGCACTGAATAAAGGGATATGTGCAGGAATATCCCTGCAAAGTGAAAAGTGCAAAGTGAACTGGCCGTCCATTACAGAGGGAAACTTTCAGAGAGAAGATGGTGTCTAAGCCAGGTTTTAAGAAAATACATTTCCCTTAGGAGAATAAAGGAGTTCAAGGAAATACAACATAGAGGAGATAATATTTGCAAAGACAAAAAAGTATGAAAGTGTGCCACGTCAGAGCCAAAAGAGATCAGCTGAGGGGTTGGGAGTCACATCAGGAAGAGTATTGAGCCCCTTATTACAGAGCTTGGCTTGATCCTTTTAGAGAATGGGGCCATTGTGGTTTCCAAGCAGGGATGGATGGTCTTATGGGTCCCTAGGATCCATGTTGATAAGGCTCAAAGCCTTAAATGCACATATGAAGCCATCCAAGTCGGAGAAGATGGTTACAGGTACTGTTAGTTAGAGAGTGAGGAGACTGACAGAGGTGGTAAAATGGATGGAAATTGGTATTTTGGTATTGGGAATAAAGAGAAAGCCCTCGGGGACAACAAATGAAGAGAAAAGTCTTACTTTGGTTTGTAGCTTTGGCCCCGCTGCTCTGGGGCCTGAGGTCAGCTAGCAAGACATGATGGCAGAGAAAACCACAGACTTTATCATCAGAGAGCAAGAGGAAAAAGAAAGGCAGAGACCCAGACTCTGCTCCAAAGTTGTTCCACAGGTAGCACCTCATGAGGCTCTCCTGCTTCCCACCAGCACAAGCCTGCAATGAAGCATTTGATACCGGGGTCTTTGGAGGCCTTAAAGACCCAAACTGGAGCAGGTGGCTCTGCTTCCTGGGGTTCTTTCTGTAAAGGAGCTAGGTGGGAAAGGAGACTGGAATTCAGTCACTGGCAGTTTCTGTATAAATGCCTGTTGGCTGACTCAGTGGAAATGCACTATATACTTAAAATCTATAGCTCAGAGACCAAGAGAGAGGCCTGAAGACAGGAATCTGGACTCAGGGCATTAACTTTCTTCATTCTTTCTCCATTGCTGAGGTTATTAATTTCTCACAAATATCTGTTCTCTTCATTTCCCCCATTAGCAGCAGGAGCTGGGGCAGGAAAAGTGTCTACTCAGCGGCAGCCTTCACTGACCTGTCTTCTTTATCGCTGTTGCTGTGTGGTGAAGGAATGGTTATTTAATGAAAACCACTTTTTTAAAATTCCTGAGCTCTTAAATGGAAAAAGGAGATCAAGTCCAGCTCGGCACCATGGAGCAGTAGGGAGGGACGGAGGGAAGGAAGGAGGGAGGGAGGAAGGGTTGGCAGCTTGAAGCCTCGCCTGCCTTGGCCCCATGCCCTTGACTTTTACATTAAAATTACTTTTCTTCAATTTCTTTTGTTCTTTTTCCAGCCAGCAGATTGAGAAGGTGTTAGGGCCACAGCTTCTAATGCTCTTCTGACCAAGAGCAGGGCCTTTTTGTATGAAGCTTATTCTTTCCTGTGTCACCTAAACAATGACGTCAGCCTTTGAGTCCCTCTGCCTTTTTCTTGTCTTGTGTGCTGCAGTGTCTATGCCAACATCTCAAGTCCTTGGACCCACACCTTGTCTATTCATTTTTGTTCTTATTATAGGTTCAGAATATATAATTTAAAGTGCATAAAACCTGTCTAATCCGGCTCCTTCAACTGCCCAGACTCACTGCTCTCCCTTCTTTCTGCCCCCTCCTCTCCACTGTGATCATAAAACCACTTGTAAAAAATAAAATAGAAGATAGAGACACTTAGAAGACCAAGAGAGGGCAGAAAGCTACTTAAGAAGTTGGTTTGAGTCCACAGGAGGGAAGGTTAGTAACGGGAAGAGAGTGGACTCATGAAGCACACGATGAATGCGGTAGAGTCCCAGCTGGGAGAATAACAAGGGCACTCAGTGTGGATTAATTGGTGCCCTGCCTACACTTGGGAGAGAATACACTTTCAGCCACATCAAAGTCTTTTCCAGAAAAAAAAGAAAGAAAGAAAACAAAACATACCTCATTAAAAGTGCCATTTCCAGGAACCCTGGCAGGCAGACAATAAGAAACCTGAAAATAATCTCCTCTGTTTAGCCTGCTGCTCTCAACCACTGAACCGCTTGCCCGGGAGAAGAACAAAGAACGGAGGTAATATATTTAAATTCAATTTCTTAGAAAGTGAAACGATTCAGCTAGAGTTGCCTTCAATCAACCAGACACCTCCCATAGCTTCCAAATGCATCCTCTGGGAATCTGTGAAATCCTTCCTTTAGCAAAGCCTGCACCCTACCCTCCTGAGATGCTCACAGACTCCTGCATAGGCACTTCAAACATGGCAACTTGTGACGGGCCAAGAAGAGGCCATTTACACCGTCTACCTCATTTGTCCTAGAACTGTGGCCACATCATAAAAACAGGATGCCAGAGGACCTATGTTATTCATGTTTAACTCTTTTGTTATAATTTTACGTTTATAAGGACATGAATGACGGGTACGCAATACTTCCCCTTCTGACGGAACAACCTGGAGAAGTCAGCTGCAAGCCAATAGTCAGATAACTGGAGAGACTGGAGTGGTAGTATTGGAAGTGTCTGGCTGTCCTGCTCCTGGCAGATTACTGCAGACTTAACAGCTTCAGGTGTGAGGACACAGACCTCTTCAGGGGGCTGAAGCGCGACCAGAAAGAAGAAAGAGACTGAGCCGTATGCTATGATAGCAAATACAGAGGGGCAGTTGTTTAGAGAGTAAAGCTATGTGAATAGCTTTAGGAAAGGGAATGGTAAACTCATCTGTAGTCTGAGGAAGAGGAAACCACAAAGGTGCGGGCAGGGCGAGCAGTGAGCACTCCGTGAAAAAGAGACTGTGGTTAACACGGGGAAGTCTGACTTGGAGCATGTGTAGAAACGTCTGCTTTTGGAAAAGAATAGAAAAAAAAAAGTCAATGAAATCAGAAGAAAGGAGGGATACAGGGGTGCATCCCATTTATGTTTCCCTCAGTTTCCGCTCTCGTCCTTCAGATTTGTTGACTTTGTAGGAGAGACAGAGGAACATAAGGGCAGCAGGGCTGGGCCTTGCGCAGACTGACGCAGATTGCTAGGAGATGTGCCATGGGTTAAGCACGAGGAAATCAACCAAGCCTGAGAGAAAGGAAAAGGGCCAGTGTTAGTGAGAGCCCGAAGAGAATCAGGTTATTAGATTTGGGGGTTTGGAGGGAATGGCACCTTGGTGTTGCTCTCAGGCTGCCATACTCCCTGAGGACGCGTGAGCCATTTAAGATTAACTTTTCCTTTCTGTTCCTGTTACTCTATTATTGGTCAAGTTATTTATCATATCTCAGAATTAAGTCATGGGTTTCATTAAACTCAATAACTGCTTTTCTTCATTGGGAATTCCATGGTGTAAAATGGGAAAAATTCAACTTTGTCTATAGTGAATGGTTCTAGCAATGTTTATCCCAATAAAAACAGTACCTGGAATTGGAATCTTTATGTATATCCAAACCCTGAGTATCATGTATACCAGGCAAGCACTCTGCTATAAATCTGAGATCTTAAGCATCTGTTGTTACAGTTTCCTGCCAGACATTTTGTAAATGTTTCAGATGTAGGAACAGAGTCTTAGAGACATTCATTCTTCCAACAAATATTGTGTCTTCCAAGGGCCAGGTTTCATTTGTGGCAACTGTGATACGTCAGTGTGTGAACAAGGCTGAGACCTGTGATCCCCACAGCCATGTTTCAGCCGGCAGTCCAAGTGCACACTCTATCTGCTGAACGCACACAGATGGCCGTCATCACAGACCTTTCATGATGGTCATTGTAGAGACCTTTACTCATCTTTGTCTGCCTCTGTTCTTCCTATCTGTTTGTTTTATTTTTTGACTGGGGTGGAATTTTCTACTTTCCGTGTTATATGCAGCTTATAGGACTGTTTGTCAATGTGTTTGCAAGGCGAAGCTAAGCACATGACGGGTCCTGATGAGGCTCATCAATCAAATGTGCCCTTCCTGAAATTTGAAATCTGTATATAGAGGGGAGAAATAAAGACGATCATTGAAACTCATTCATCCTTCTGATTTCCTGAAGTGTTTTTATGATGAGATCCTCTGGGGGACTACAGATGTTATTTTTTGAAGTGTGATTTTAATTGAGAGTCCCTCTATAAACATTCTACAACCTGCCACCACCATCACCACCACCACCACCGCCACCACCACCACCACCACCACAACCACCACCACCCTCGTCACACCGTTGGCATCACCACTACTCTCACTACTACCATTGTTTTTTCTCACTGTAGATTTAGTCTCTGTGGCAGACCAGCAGAAACCTGTTCTTGTCTGATCCTAAAATCTATTCTTCAGTAGTCTAACAGCCATTGCACCACACGTAGGGATGATCAAGAGGTAGTTTCAAGGTCCTTTTCCTTACCACACACATTCTGACTTGAAGTTTTCTTGTCCTTAAAGAGCTCTCTGTGGACTTATCTGTCCTTGATTTTGAACGTGACTTAGAGAGGGTAAACCCTACTTCATTTCTCTAGGAATGTGGAACAGATTAGACAGAATATCAAATTATCTGTCTCCCAGGTGATCCTCCGGTTACTGTGAAGTACTTTGAGGGTTTACCAATGGTCTCGTAGTGAGTACATGTGGTTGGCATGACATTATTTAAGCTCCATATCTCTAGCTGGCCTTTCTTGGTTGGAGATTTGTACTAACAGGCTATCAGTGTTCAGCACACATGAATGCAAGTGAGAAAGTGCTCATAAAGGAGGAGAAGGGGCCATCCTTTACTTGTGGAAACACAGAAACATGGTTTTCAGCTCCTTGCACAGCTACGGCATTGTAGAAACATGAGGACTCATGGTAAGTATCAAGAACGGTGCTCACAGAATCAAAAGAAGAAAGACCGTTGACTCTTGATTAGGGATTGAACTCTTGCCCACTTCTTGCTGGAGATCCAAATTCAGGACCTCATCCTTGTGTGACAGGCACTATGCTGACTGAGCTAACATACCAGCCCCTCTGGGACAGATATTAAAAGTATAGCATTTATTGGTAGTTGAAAACATGTATGTCTACCAAAAGTAAAATGAATGTTAGTAATAGTAGCATAATAATTTACTTATTATAAATAATATATTAATAAAATGTAATGAATATGTGTCTAAGATGTCTCAAGGGAACATTTTTTTCTACTTTATTTACATTTCAAATGTTTTCCCCTTTCCAGATCTCCCCTTTGGAACCTCCCCATTCCCTCCCCCCTCCCCTGCCTCTATGGGGGTATTTCCCCACCCACCCACCCACCCACCCACTCTCATCTTCCCTCTTTGGCATTCTCCTATGCTGGGGGATCTAATACCCTCAGGCCCAAGGGACTCTCCTCCCCTGATGTCTAACAAGACCCTACTCTGCCACATATGTGGCCAGCACCATGAGTCCCTCCATGTGTATTCTTTGGTTGGTGGATCTGTCTCCAGGACTATCAGGGGGTCAGGTCAGTTGCCACTGTTGCTGCCTTTCTGGGGATGCAAACTCCCTTAGTTCCTTCAGTTCCTTCTCCAAGTCCTCCATTTGGGACCTCCCACTCTGCCTTACTGTTGCTGTGAAGTGACTCTTGGGTATTTCGAACTTTTGGGCTAATAACCACTTAACAGTGAGTACATACCATGTTCATTCTTTTGTGACTGCGTTACCTCGCTCAGGATGACATTTTCAAGATCCATCCATTTGTCTGCAAATTTCATGAAGTCACTGTTTTTAATAGCTGAGTAGTATTCCATTGTGTAAATGTACCACATTTTCTGTAGCCATTTATCTGTGGAGGGACATCTGGGTTGTTTCTAGCTTCTGGCTATTATAAATATGGCTGCTATGAACATAGTGGAACATATGTCTTTATTACATGTTGGAGCATCTTCTAGGTATATGCCCAGGAGTGGAATAGCTGGGTCCTCAGGTAGTATTATGTTCATTTTTCTGAGGTTCCACCAAACTGATTTCCAGAGAGATTATATCAACTGACATTCCCACCAGCAATGGAAGAGTGTTCCTCTTTCTCCACATCCTCGCCAACATCTGCTGTCACCTGAGTTTTTGATCTTAGCCATTCTGACTGCTGTGAGGTGGAATCTCACTGTTGTTTTGATTTGCATTTCCCTGATGAGTAAGGATGTCGAACATTTCTTTAGGTGCTTCTCAGCCATTCGAGTTTCCTCAGTTGAGAATTCTCTGTTTAGCTTTGTTCCCCATTTTTTGATAGGGTTATTTGGATCTCTGGAGTCTTTGTATACCTTGGATATTAGTCCTCTATCGGATGTAGGATTGGTAAAAATCTCTTCCAAATCTGTAGGTTGCTGTTTTGTCCTATTTACAGTGTCCTTTGCCTTACAGAAGCTTTGTAATTTTATGAGGTCCCATTTGTTGATTCTGTCAGTCTATGTCTTTTTTATTGGGGAGTTGAGACCACTGATGTTAAGAGATATTAAAGAATAATGATTGTTGTTTCCTGTTATTTTTGATGTTGTTTATGTGGCTATCTTTTTTTGAGTTTGTTGAAAGATTACTTTATTGCTTTTTCTTGAGTGTAGTTTCCCTCTTTAAGTTGGGGTTTTCCATGTATTATTCTTTGTAGGGCTGGGTTTATGGAAATATACTGTGCAAATTTGGATTTGTCATAGAACATTTTGGTTTCACCATCTATGATTATTGAGAGTTTTGCTGGGTATAGCAGCCTGGGCTGGCATTTGTGTTCTCTTAGAGTGTGTATGAGCTCTTCCCAGGATCTTCTAGATTTCATAGTCTCTGGTGAGAAGTCTGGTGTAATTCTGATAGGTCTGCCTTTATATGTTACTTGCCCTTTTTCCCTTAATGCTTTTAATATTCTTTCCTTGTTTTGTGTATTTGGTGTTTTGACTATAATGTGACAGGAGGAGTTTCTTTTCTGGTCCAATCTATTTGTCGTTCTGTAGGCTTCTTGTATATTTATGTTCATCTCTTTCTTTAGGTTTGGGAAGTTTTCTTCTGTAATTTTGTTGAAGATATTTACTGGTCCTTTAAGTTGGGAATCTTCACTCTCTTCTATACCTATTATCCTCAGGTTCTGTCTTCTCATTGCATCCTGGATCTCTTGGATGTTTTGAGTTAGGAGCTTTTTGCATTTTGTGTTTTCGTTGACTGTTGTGTCAATGTTTTCTATGGTATCTTCTGCACCTGAGATTCTCTCTTCCATCTCTTGTATTCTGTTGGTGATGCTTGCATCTATGACTTCTGATTTCTTTCCTATGTTCTCTAACTCAGGTTTGTCTCCCTTTGTGATTTCTTTATTGTTTCTATTTCTGTTTTTAATTCCTGAATAATTTCGTTCATTTGTTTGATTGTGTTTTCCTGTAATTCTTTAAGGGATTTTTGTGTTTCCCCTTTAAGACCTTCTAGTTGTTTACCTGTGTTCTCATGTATTTCTTTAAGGGAGTTATTTATTTCCTACTTAAAATTTTCTATCATCCTCTTGATAAGTGATTTTAAGTCTGAGTCTTCCTTTTCTGGTGTGTTGGAGTATCCAGGGCTGGCTGTGGTGGGAGAGCTGGGTTGTGATGAAGCCAAGTAGTCTTGGTTTCTGTTTCTTGTGTTTCTTGTCCTTTTCTTTCACCATCTGGTTATCTCTGGTGTTATCTGGTCTTTCTCTCTCTGACTGTGGCTTGTCTTTCCTTCAAGCCCAGGTGTCAATATTCCTTGGAGACCCGTTTTCTCTCCCGGCTGTTCCTCAGTCCCTGAGTCTGGAGTCCTCCTCCTGCTGACTTTTCCACACAAGTGGGCGACTTGCTTTCTCCCTGTGCTGTTTGGCAATAGAGGCCTGGTGGCCCAGGCAGAGGTCTCCGGCCAGAGGTGGAATCCTGCGCACTCTTACCTCCCGGCTTTTCCTCAGTCCTTGCGTCTCAAGGGAACATTTTTGAACTGGAAAAACAGTACAAATATTTAAAAGTCGCTTATGGGGGCCTAGGGACATAGCTCCATGGTGATAGAGAGCATTCGTGGGGTGCTGGCTTTAGTCTCCAACACCGCACCGGTTTTTTAAAATGTAAAAACCTCATAACTAGACATGGATAAGAGCAGACTAGAGAAAATTTAGAATTTAGCATGCCTAGGATAGAGTTTAGTATCTTTATTGCACAGAAATGGCAATGCATAAGCTGTCATCGGATGATGGAGGGAAATGACCGTCATGCTGTGCTACATCCCTGCAGCTTAGGAGCTGGAGCATGTGAGAAACGACCCCAGTGCCATTCCTGTGTAGCAGGTATTAATGTGAGGCAGCAATTGTCTTTTCTTGATCAATTCACTTTCTTTCAGAACCAACTTTTTTTCTTTGCAAAGTGTCAGTTTGATCTCTTGTCTTCTCTGAACCCAAAGCATTTAAAAATAAATGACTGCACTCAGAAACTTGTCTACTTCCCAAACCTTTTTTGCCAGCAAAACACTGAAACAAAAGACTTGCATCTCCTGAAAATCCCAAGCCTCCTTTCAGGAGTCATTGACAAGGAGGTAACACTGTCTCTTGGCTTAGGATGAGTTTTCTAGCCATTCTAGATAAAGCCAGTATTTTAATCTGGCTACTGGAACTGTGTGAAAGTAGAGCTTCCAAAATATTTTTAAAAAAGAAAAATCATGGGGTTGATGGTTTGAAGGTTCAAAGTCTAGAACATTCATGGGCAGAGCAAGACTCAGTGGGGCCTCCCAAGGTGCTGCCTGAAGGGTGATTTGATGGAATAGCACAACGGATCAAAACACCATAATTTTCACTTGTTTTTCCCACATGGACATAGAGTGTGTCAGTTCAGTTTACGGAGTCCAGCACATAGGTACAGCCATAGGTGAGGACCCTGAGCGTGATGGCATAGACAGGAACAAGGGCTGATGCTCAAGTCAGGTCCTCCACATGTTTGGAACCCTATCTATAGGGAGAGAGTGGGCAGCCTTGTCTAGTCTCTGATTTTAGTGAGATTGCTTCTAATTTCCCTCCATTTAGCTTGATGTTGGCCACTGGTTTGCTGTATATTGCTTTTTCTATGTTTAGGTATGGTCCTTGAATTTTGATCTTTCCATGAAGGGATGTTGAACTTTGTCAAATGCTTTTCAGCATCTAATGAAATGACCATGTGGTTTTTTTCTTTGAGTTTGTTTATGTAGTGGATTATATTGATGGATTTCTGGTTATTGAACCATCCCTGCATCCTTGGGATGAAGCCTACTTGATCATGGTGAATGATCGTTGTGATGTGTTCTTGGATTCGGTTTGTGAGAATTTTATTGAGTATTTTTGCATCGATATTCATAAGGGAAATTGGTCTGAAGTTTTCTTTTATTGTTGGGTCTTTGTGGGGTTTTGGTATCATTGTAACAGTGGCCTCACAGAATGAATTGGGTAGTGTTCCTTCCGTTTCTATTTTGTGGAATAGCTTGAAGAGTATTGGTATTAGGTCTTCTTTGACTGTCTGATAGAATTCTGCACTGAACCCATCTGGTCCTGGGGTTTTTTTGGTTGGGAGACTTTTAATGACTGCTTCTATTTCTTTAGGGGTTATGGGACTATTTAGATGGTTTATCTGATCCTGATTTAACTTTGGTAATTGGTATCTGTCTAGAAACTTGTCAGTTTCATCCAGATTTTCCAATTTTGTTGAGTAGGATCTGATGATTTTTTTAAATTTCCTTAGAATCTGTTGTTATATCTCCATTTTCATTTCTAAGTTTGTTAATTTAGATCCCATCTCTGTGCCCTCTGGTTAGTCTGGCTAAGGGTTTATCTATCTTGTTGATTTTCTCAAAGAACCAGCTCCAGGTTTTGGTGATTCTTTGTATGGTTCTTTTTGTTTCTATTTGGTTGATTTCAGCCCTGAGTTTGATTATTTCCTGCCTTCTACTCCTCTTTGGTGTATTAGCTTCTTTTTGTTCTAGAGCTTACAGGTGTGCTGTTAAGCTGCTAGTATATGCTCTCTCCAGTTTCTTTTTGGAGGCACTCAGAGCTCTGAGTTTTCCTCTTAACACTGCTTTCATTGTGTCCCATTGTTTGGGTATGTTGTACTTGCATTTTCATTAAATTCTAGGAAGTCTTTAATTTCTTTCTTTCTTTCTTCCTTGACCAAGTTATCATTGAGTAGAGCATTGTTCAGCTTCCATGTGTATGTGGGCTTTCTGTTGTTGTTGTTGCCATTGAAGACCAGCCTTATTCTGTAGTGATCTGATAGGAGGCATGGGATTATTTCAATCTTCTTATATCTGTTGAGGTTTGTTTTGTGACCGATTATATGATCAATTTTGGAGAAGGTATCATGAGGTGCTGAGAAGAAGGTATATTCTTTTGATTTAGGATGAAATGTTCTATAGATATCTGTTAAATCCATCTGGTTCATAACATCTGTTAGTCTCTGTTTAATTTGTGTTTTCACGATCTGTCCATTGTTGATAGTGGGGTGTTGAAGTCTCCCATTATTATTGTGGGAGGTGCAATGTGTGCTTTGAGCTTTAGTAAAGTTTCTTTTAGGAATGTGGGTGCCCTTGCATTCAGGGCATAGATGTTCAAAATTGAGAGTTCTTCTTGGTAGATTTTTTCCTTTGATGAGTATGACGTGTCCTTCCTTATTTTTTTGATGACTTTTGGTTGAAAGTCGATTTTATCTGATATTAGAATGGCTACTCCAGCCTGTTTCTTGGGACCATTTGCCTGGAAAATTGTTTTCTGGCCCTCTCTTCTGAGGTAGTATTTGTCTTTAACACAGAGGTGCATTTCTTGGATGCAGCAAAATGCTGGGTCCTATTTATAGATCCAGTCTATCAGTCTATGTCTTTTTATTGGGGAATTGAGACCACTGATGTTAAGAGATATTAAGGAATAGTGATTGTTGCTTCCTGTTATTTTTGATGTTATTTTTATTTGTGGCTATCTTCTTTCGAGTTTGTTAAAAGATTCCTTTCTTGCTTTTTCTAGGGTGTAGTTTCCCTCCTTGAGTTGGTGTTTTCCATCTATTATCCTTTGTAGGGCTGGGTTTGTAGAAATATATTGGGTAAATTGGATTTTGTCATAGAATATTTTGGTTTCACCATCTATGATTATTGAGAATTTTGCTGGGTATAGCAGCCTGGGCTGGCATTTGTGTTCTCTTAGGGTCTGTATGAGATCTTCCCAGGATCTTCTTGCTTTCATAATCTCTGGTGAAGTCTGGTGTAATTCTGATAGGTCTGCCTTTATATGTTACTTGCCCTTTTTCCCTTACTGCTTTTAATATTCTTTCCTTGTTTTGTGTATTTGGTGTTTTGACTATAATGTGACGGGAGGAGTTTCTTTTCTGGTCCAATCTATTTGTCGTTCTGAAAGCTTCTTGTATATTTATGTTCATCTCTTTCTTTAGGTTAGGGAAGTCTTCTTCTGTAATTTTGTTGAAGATATTTACTGGTCCTTTAAGTTGGGAATCTTCACTCTCTTCTATACCTATTATCCTCAGGTTCTGTCTTCTCATTGCATCCTGGATCTCCTGGATGCTTTGGGTTAGGAGCTTTTTGCATTTTGTGTTTTCGTTGACTGTTGTGTCAATGTTTTCTATGATATCTTCTGCACCTGAGATTCTCTCTTCCATCTCTTGTATTCTGTTGGTGATGCTTGCATCTATGACTCCTGATTTCTTTCCTAGGTTTTCTAACTCCAGGGTTGTCTCCCTTTGTGATTTCTTTATTGTTTCTATTTCTGTTTTTAGTTCCTGGATGGTTTTGTTGATTTCCTTCATCTGTTTGATTGTGTTTTCCTATAATTCTGCCAGTTTGATTGTGTTTTCCTGTAATTCTTTAAGGGATTTTTGTGTTTCCTCTTTAAGGGCTTCTAGTTCTTTACCTGTGTTCTTTTTTATGTCTTTAAGGGAGTTATTTATTTCCTTCTTAAAATCTTCTATCATCATCATGAGGTGTGATTTTAAATCTGAGTTTTGCTTTTCTGGTGTGTTGTGGTATCCAGGGCTGGCTGTGGTGGGAAAGCTGAGTTCTGATGAAGCCAAGTAGCCTTGGTTTCTGTTCCTTGTGTTCTTGCCCTTTCCTTTCGCCACCTGGTTATCTCTGGTGTTAGCTGGTCTTACTCTCTCTGACTGTGGCTTGTCCCTCCTTCGAGCCTCTGTGTCAATATTCCTTGAAGACCAGCTCTGTCTGAGAGGAATTTGGGTTTGGAGAGCTGTGGTACAGGGTCAGCTCTGGGGTGCAGACAGAAACCAGAAGGTTCTTGTCACCAGCTGTCCCTTGGTTCCTGTGTCCTGATGACTCTGTAAGGGTCCCTCTTGATCCAGTGAATTTGAACAGAAATGGTGGTCTTGCCTGTGCTTGAAGGTGTGTCAGCACTCCTGGTATACCAGCTGTCTCCTGGCACTAGTTGAGTATGGAGCCCTGTGTCACTGGATCTGCTCCCAGCCACCGAAAGAAACCAGATGACCACTCCTCAGTCCCTGTGTCCTGGAGATTCCAGGTGGGTCCCTCTGAGCAGACAGGCTTGCCCACACTCCTGGGAGTCTAGCTTTCTCTCAGCACTATTTGGCTATGGAGCCCTCGTGGCCCAGGCAGAGGTCTCCTGCCATAGATGGAAACTGGAAGGCTCCTTCCCCTGTCTGTTCCTCAGTCCCTGTGTCCCAAGGATTCTGGGTGAGTCCCGCTGTGCAGTGAGCAGTGTTGCTCATCTTACCCCCTCTCACCGGCTTTTCCACATTCCTGGAAGGCTCGCTTTCTCCCTGCACTGTTTGGTTATGTGGCCCAGGCAGAGGTCTGCTGCCACAGATGGAAACCACTAGATTTAGAATCTTAAAGCTAACCTTTGACTCTAACCCTGATCCTGATACCAACTGAGAGCAATTCACTTAGAAAAATGAGAGGCACATTGCTCTGAATGAGTGTCTGTGAAATGACATAAACAGTTCTGATAATAGAGGTTGGTGATTCCAACTTTCCATGTCATCCGAATGGCTACATTGTGTCTATGTTATAGGTGTATATGTCTTCTTGTGTATGCATATGTGGCTGCCCATGTATACGTGTGCACATGAGAGTGGAGGCCAGAATTGACTTCAGATATTTTTTCTTAATCACTCTTCATCTTCTTTGTTCAGTCTCTCATTCAACTTGGAGATGACTATTTTGGCTAGATGGGCTGGCCAGCAAGTCCCTGGAATTTGCCTGTCTCTGCCCCCTGGCAGCCCCGGAGCTTCAGATGTGTGCTGCTGTGTCTGGATTTATATGAGTGCTAAAAATAAGAACCCGGGTCTTCATGCTTGCATAGCTTTTCTTTACCAATTGAGTCCTATCCGCTAAGAGCCATTTAATTAATTGATTGATTGATTGATTAATTAATTATGTGTACATGTGCATACATATGGGTGTTTACATGCAGGGATCAGAGGACAACTCAGAGGAGTCTGTTCTCTCCTTCCACCACATAGGCTCTGGGAATTGGACTCAGGCCATCAGTCTTGGAAGTAGATATCTTACCTACTGATCAATCTTGCTGACCCCAGAACCGATAAATTGTATAGAGAAATATTGCTTATTAGTTTCTGAGATAGATGGGGTTATTTACCCCAGAGCTATTTTGTTGGAATGGTTGGTTACATCCTAGAAGTATTGATACTGCTTAATCAAAAATGGACTTTTCCTGCTTTAGTTATAATTGAATTAATTAATTTACAACTAATAGTAGAAATGTTGGTATTTTATTGATGTATAAAGGATAGTTTATAACTGCTGTCAACTTAAATAATTTATTTAGCTTCTTCATTGGGCACCCTCATATGCTTGTCCTATTATATATGTAGATACATTTGATATATATGTGATTCACTGTGATATTTTGCCCCTCATCTGAGATTTTCCATGTATGCTGTATGAGATCTTAATACTCAATTATTATTTACTGCCAGAGGATAATCCATTATATAGGTATTTTTCATTTTATATACATTGTATCTGCTGATGGCTTGTGTATCAGGTATCTTCCAGAAAGCTCAGGTATTAGGTTGGTCTTCAGTTGGTGGCTCCAATCACTGGGATGTATTCAGATCTAGAGGGCTCTGACATGATCAATAGACGAACCAGTTGATTTATTATTTGATGGCATTATTGGGACACAGCTGAAGCTTTCAGAGTCTGGGGTGAGTTGGAAGTGGTAGGGATGTATCTTTTCTCTCTGCACCATCTTTATCTCTCTCTTTGCTTTCGAGCATCTATGAAATGATCAGCCTCTTTTACATGATCACCTGTACCATGACGTTCATCCTAATCTCAGGAGACCCAGTGGACCTGACTGAAGCTCTCGAGGCAGAATAAATATTTCCTCCTTTTAAGCCGATGTTCTTGGGTATTTTGTTACAGTAACAAAAATATAATGATCACAACAGTCATTTGGAGTGCTTCTATTTTTAATTCCCATAATGCTATGAGCATATAGATGTATTCAAATTTCTCTTGAATGTGCTCATGGAAGTGGGATCTCTGAGCCATACAGTACCCCTATGATTAAACTCTGTGTTGAAACATGACTGAATTATGTTCTAAAGGGGCAGTATCTCTCTCCGTTGCTACCAGTCATGCACAAGGGTTCTGACTGTTCCACCTCCTTGCCTACAGCACAACAAGTGACAGATATTCTCTTTCGGATTCTAGACCTTGACAATTTTACATTTGATGATAAGGGTGAGGTGTTTATGACTCTTTGGCTTTCTACATCAAGACTGCACGTCATAATACAAAACATTATCCTCTTTAAAATTGCATTCTTCGCTAGAATGTTCTACAGTGTGGTGTGTGAGTCCCTAAAGCGAAACAAGGTAAACTGTGAGACTTCAACTCTGAATGAACTCTATGAATGAAAAATGAATTCATTCTCGAACAGGAAATCTCTGGCACAGTGAAGCCTCAGGGTTGTGAGAACTGGGGCTGTTTGGGGAAGTTCTGGCCAGACCCTGGTGATTGTTTGCTTTATCACTATGGGAGCAAAGAAGAGATCAACACGGCCTCTCAAAAGGCTTCCTCTTGCAAGATGAAAAAGATGATTGGCAGGAGTGAAGAAAACCGCCAAGAGCAGGCCTGACTCCCTGTTGTAAGATCAAATAATGACCTCTGGATCAGGACACGAGAACAACGGAGCTCTGTGTTGCCACTGTTGGCTCTGGCGCATGCTCTGTCCTGGGCTAATAAACTTTTACTGCAGGTAACATCTGGAGCCGGGCAGAGGAGACAAACGTGCTGACCCCAGCAGGCAGTTTACTGTCAGCCTGCCCAGAAGCACACTGAAAGCTGGGTTCCAACTCCACCAGGCCTTTCATTCTTGGCAGCCCTGCCTGCTTTCCAAAATGCAAGGCCCCTCTGTCACATGCGTTCTCGCTTGCCCTTCCACAATGTATTCTGCTCGACACAGTCCCTGGGTAGATTTCGGTGCGATGTTCTTTGACTTTTGAGCTGTAAGGAAATGAACTCACATTTTTAAAAGAAAGAAAGAAAGAAAGAAAGAAAGAAAGAAAGAAAGAAAGAAAGAAAGAAAGAAAGAAAATAGATTTTCTTTAATACATTATGTTTTGGTTACAGTCTCCCCTTCCCCAACTCCTCCCAGATTTTCCCCTTTTCCCCACTTGCCAAAATCCATATCCCTTCTTTCTCTCTCATTAGAAAATAAACAGGCATCGACGATGATGATGGTGATGATGATAAAAGATAAAATAAAAGCAAACCAGAATAAGGTAAAATAAAAATAAACAGAAAAAAAGAACAAAAGAAAAGGCATAAGAAATATGTACAGATTCTAAGACACGCACATTCACACACACAGAAGACCCATAAAAACAAAATTGGAAACTGTAATATGTAAGCAAACGATCTGTGAAGTTAAATTAAAAAGCCCAAGCAAAGAATTATGAGACAAAAGTTTTCTAAAAAGTACCATGGAGTTCGTTTTGTGTTAGCTGTTTACTACTGGGGGTGGGCCTGCCCTCAGGTGTGGTTTGTAGACCCAGTGAGACTGTAGAAGAGAACTAACTTTTCCTTTGTAGGCAGTTACCTACTGGAGGTAGCATCCAGGTTAGGGGTGGGGGCTTGTGTCTACTTCCTCTCTCAGCACTGGGATCCTGTCTGGCCCAGACGATGCAAGTTCAAGTTCTGTGCATGCTGCATGGTCTCTGTGAGTTTGTGTGTGCAGCAGCCCTGTTGTGTCTGGAAGGCTTGTTTTCTTGGTGTTCTCCATCCCCTTTGGCTCTTCTGATCTTTCTGCCTCCTCTTCCACAGAGTTAGTTTTTTTTCACTTGGGTGATGTCTGTCTGCCGCACCTCCACACCATGTACGTGTTCCTGGTGGAAGGAAGGAGAAGCAGAAGAAGCATCACAATATTTCTTCTCACACGTGTGTGGCTGGGAATGTGTGTCACAGCCATTCCCAGGAGACAGCAGAGAGATCAAGCTTCTCTCTGATGCCCATTTTTCATCACATTGTTAAATTATTATTGTTAAGTTTTGAATTCCTTGTATAATCTGGGCATTGAGTGCTGCTTTTATATAGAGAACAAAGAGGTGAGGCTCTAAGTGGAAAGTTATCAACTTTCCCCTGATCTCCATATTTGTCTTCTCCAATTAAATGTTTTGCCCCAAATTTCCTCCACACTAGCCCACCATCCGGCGCAGTAACATAGTGTAAGGCAGGAATGGCTTCTTGAATTCTATGGGCATCCTTTTTGTTCAATAATGTTGCTTGCTTTTCCTTCTTCCTTTATTATAGTCTGTTTTAGGGAGAGAAAATGTATCAGCAAGTTTTGATGCCTCTAGATTTCCAGAGTGTTCCTGTGCCCCGTGCCCCCAGTGTCTCTGCACCCCTGTATGCTTTTGTAGCCTCCGGCCTTCAGGGCCTTGCTTTATTTGCTCCCAACAGGCCAACAGAGCCTTCTCACTTGTTTCCTGCTCTTTCCTCACAGGCTCAGAACTGTTCCTTGGCATTTTGGGACCACTCCAGAACATTTAGCAGCTTTTTCCATTCCTTTTGTGTTTCTCAATGGCCACAGCAGGTTCACAGTCACAGTGCTGCTGTGGAGAAGGTCAGAGAATGCTAATGGGACATTTAGCAGTCAGCATTCCTGGGTGGCTTTTGGTTGGAAAATAACGTTGAATAGACAGAAGGAGAAGATGCAATTCTAACTTAATGTAGGAAGAGTCTTAGGGGATTTATGTGAGTCATGAACAGATATTCCTGATAGAGATAATCTCCCTTCCTTAAACATTGTCTCATGAATGAGTTCTGCCCATTAAGACATGGAAGTTACCTACTACTTTTGTAACACACAAGATAAAATTTTCAATATGCCAAATAAATAAACAGTAAAGTGTGTACGCTAGAATTATGCTGAAATTGAACTAGAGACTAAAGGGATAAACTGGAGTTTATACTACTGTAGAGACAATCCAAAGATTTTATTCAGTTGCCTACAGACACATGACTTCCTCTAATGCAGCATTACATACTCCTGCTGTTTAGGCAACATGAAGTCGTGTGACATGGGGTAGAAATTTAGTTACTTTGCTTATGATTGATTCTTAGTTATCATCAGCAGAATGGTGACCGTGACATCTGCATAGAGTTTTTAGTAGAAGTATTATGTGGCACAATGTTACTTGCAAACCAAATATACACACACAGACACAGACATGGACACAGATACATATACACAGACACATACGTGCACACACACACATAGTCACAGACACACACATACAGTCACATACACACATATGGACACAGACACTCACACATACAGACATATATACAGACACAGGCACACACATACACACATACAGACACAGATACTCACTCAGACACAGAAACACACATACATGGACACACACACAGGCACACATGAACACATACATGACACATGTATACACACAGACACACACACCTTGTAATTGCCTTTTAATGTAATGAAGCTACAGTACACCTTTGAAATGGACCATATATTCTATTATATGGATAAAGCAAATCTTTGTTTTTAGTCTCATTGTAAATACTGCTGCAAGGATCAGCCTTGTAGGTAATCATTTGCTCATATATATGATTGGAGTGTTTACTTAATTTGTTTTCTCCATATATAATAACAGATTTTATTCTTATTTTTTTTATTTAGAAAATCACTCTATTGTAAAAAGAACTTGCAAACAAAAAGAATCACACAACTGGATTACCATAGCCACTCAGGCAAGCACTTGTTGGAACCCGATACATCTCAATGAAGCTCTTACACACACACACACACACACACACACACACACAGACACACATTTGTTTACACACATACATTCACACATTATTGCTTAGTTTATTTTGTTTTTAATTAGTGTGATGGCTATTTTCGGGTCAACTTGAATATACCTGGAATGAACTGAAAACCAAGCAGCTGGGTACACCATGAGGGATTTTTCCTAATTAAATAATTTGAAGTGGAAAGACTTTAATCTGGGTTTCAGCTCCTGCTGGAAGCCTATATAATACAGAGACAAGGAAGAAGGGATCTTTTGCTTTTGTCTGCCTGCTCTCACTGACTAGCAAGCCCATTCCTTCATTGGCATGAAAGCCTACTTCTGTGGGATTCAGCCCTCATGGACGCAATGACTACTGGATTCTTGGACTTTCTGTTGTCTGTTGGTAGGCAGCCATTTTTTGACTAGCTGGATCACAGCCCTCTAATCTAATAAATCCCCTTCACATTTTATATATATATATATATACCTGTGTGTGTGTGTATGTATATGTATATATGTATGTACACACACACACACTCATATGTTCTGTCCCTTTAGCTTACCCTGACTATACAGTTAGTATACACAACTCCATTACACCATTTTTATTCTGAATGCTGCTCCTCCTCTGCTCTGGCTGCCCACGCCCTACACGCTTCGCACCCCTCCTCCCCCACTCTTTCGCGTTCCATGCATTCATCACCCCCTGCTCTATCCTTGGTACCCTCTTTTACAACCCATCCCGGCACTCATGCTTCAGCTGTAAACATTTAAAATGTAGAGTCCCCGTACGAGGGAACGTGCAATATTTATTGTCCTAAATCTGGGCTAACTCAATGTAATAATTTCCAGATTCATCCACTTTCTTACAATTTCATTTTTCTTTCTGGCTCAATAAAATTTCATTGTGTACATGTACCACATTCCATTATCCATCCTTCTGTTGATGAACACATGCTTCATAATATGCTCTATGTAATAAAGCCAATTTTAGCTATCAGTCTAAAAACAAATAAACTTGAAAAAAACAGAAGAGTATATTAAAAGAATAACGAACTAGTGAAAGGTCAGAAAGAAAAGGCACCAGCAGAGTGGGCGAAATGTCAGGTATTAGAAGGACGGAGTCCAGGGTGACTGTTCAGCTCAAGAGCAAAGAAAAGGAGACTGGAGCCACAAAAGGGTTTCTCGTTCCGAGATGGAGGCGGGGTATTCCCAGGGCAGCAAATTCTCAGAACAGGTAGTCTCTGGTTCACATGGAAGGTCTGGGCTTGCAAACTCTCCTGCGAAGAGTTCGTCTGGTAGATTTTCCTGTGGGCTGATCTCTGGAAATTTGCCGAAATGCATTTGGCGTCTGTATCTGAAGGCATAAAGACCCCACGAAAGCGCCCTTAAGATTTGAGTGGGGCCTGGGAGGGAGGGGTTCCTTTTTTAAAAAAATTAAGCTTCTTGGGTATTTAACACTGAGTTATTCCTTTGATTTAATAAAAGGAGTTTGAACTTTTACTAAGGGATTTCATGCAGGAGGGGTCTAGTGAGATGCTGCTCTGAGTACGGTCCGTCTACACCCCAGGATCCAGCTGAGCCAGAGCTTTCCAGTCTTGCCTTCTTCTCAGACAGCTCGAATTTATCTTCTAAATGAGCTTAATTACTAAACTCCGAAGGGTGCTGACCATCAGGGGTTCTGTCCCTCGGTGTAGGTAAATGATCTCTCTCCAGCATTGTAAACCAGTTTGGATCTGGGTCGGACCTGGAGCGAGGGGACTTTTTAAAATTCCGAGTGCTCTAAAGTGTGCCTGTGTCAATCTCCATGTGTGAACCAACTCCATCTTCTCTAACTTCTGGCCCATCATGTCTTCCCAGAACACAACGCAGAATTTATCGCTTTCAGGGAAGGGAAACCTCCAGATTGCCTTCGTGTTTTTCCTTGTTAGCTCTCCCTGCTGCTGAGGCAGAGCGTCTGCTCATCAGTGCTCCGAGGCTTCTGTGGAATGTGCTGGTAGGCGTGCAGCTGTTACTTCTTCAACTCAGAACAGGTTTGCTTCCCTGAAGGATTAATCGGGAGGCAAACTATTTGCAGTTGCCTCTGACACTGACAGCTCTTTAACCCCTGAGAAAGAAAGCACCCTGAGTTTCTCATCCCTTCCCATTTGTACGTTCTTGGCTCTGTTTCCTCCCATCTCAGTTTTCAGACACAGAGACAGACACACAGAGAGAGAGAGAGAGAGAGAGAGAGAGAGAGAGAGATCGTGGCTCATCAGCTAAAAGGAAACATACTGCACTAGGAGAAGAGTACTTGATTGAAAGACATAATGGACAAGGTTGCTTTTCAGATGATTAGGTGAAGGTGAAGAAGCAGGGATGTGGGCAGCAATGTCCTTAAAGATCCAGGCTGAGAACTTTCTATCTAGTCAGAAACAAACCCAGAATGGCCTGGAATCAGCTGTGTACATTGCAGGTTGGTGAGTTATGCCAGGGATCCTGGGTGGGTGGAGAGATTCAAAAGTGCCTACTGGAAAAGTCAGAGCACCTTGATGGGAAATGATTTCTTAGCTTAGTAAAACTACCATCGGAGTGCACAGATTTCTAATGTAACACAACAGAGGGGAAGTAATGGCTCGGTGTAGTTTTAAAGTTAGATCAGGGAGCTGTGGGGAGAGGAGGAAAGGCAGAGAGCATGAAAGGAATGGAGTTTCTAGATGGCCAAAAACCAAGAGATGTCAAAGAGAAAGCTGCTCACAGGAAAAGACAGATGGATGGCCTGAAGGCTTAGAAAGGCCCCTGGCAGTTACTAAATGAAAGGCAGGAAAAACATACAGGAGGAAAGATAAAGGAAAGGAGATGTATATCTGTGCGTGCAGATGATTAAAGCAAGAAAAACATGGAATCAACCAAGGTTTGTAGAAATATATAGGCACAGCCAGGCATGGGACACACATCTGCAATCCCAGAGCTTATGAGGCCAAGGCAAGAGAGTGACTTCAAGGACAACATAAGGTACACAGTGAAACGTAATATAAAAACAAACCACAATAAAACAACAAGACATCTAACCACCCATGCATCTGCCACCAAACCAAGCCAAACCAAACCAACCCAAGCACAAGGGCTGGGTAGGTAGCTAAATTGTAGATCGCTTGCCTAGCATGTAAAAGGTCCAGGTCCTGGGTTTGATCCCCGGCATTGTATATGTGCCTGTGTGTGTGTGCACGTGCGCATGCGTGCGTTCGTGTGTGTGTGTGCGTGTGTGTGTGCGTGTGTGTGTGTGTGTGTGTGTGTGCGCGCACATGTGTGTCTGTTTCAATGCATAGAGAAAGAAGGGCTTGGGAGTCAGGAAGGCTTATAATAGAAGACTGTTGCTGAGGTTTTAGGGCAAAGAATTCTTTGCCCTGTGTCTTAGACCCTTAGGGTATGTGATGTGGCCCAGGGAAGTCACTTTAACTTTCTTGTCTTTAATAAATGTTTTTGAGGTGGAATTACAGAAATGTTAAGATCTGAAGGAGTTTTTAGGTGGTACTTAAGACCTTTACTATACAGGTCTATTTAATGGGTCTGTTTGGAGCATTGTTTTCTCTTTTTTCTTTATTAAGAGAAGGGGTGGCACTGGGGTCAGTGGTAGACTCACTTGCAGACTCAACCAACTGAGCTAAATACCCCAGCCTTGAAACTTTTCATAATCATCATCATCATCATCATCATCATCATCATCATCATCATCTTCTTCTTCTTCTTAGGGAAAACAACAAAATGGTTAATGACTGAGATTGGGCCCAGCTAGGTCTTTTTGCCCCAAATGGTCACTGGGGCTTAAGCAGTCAAGACACTGCAGCAGACTGATTTTGGAGGTCACTCCTAGGCTGCTCAGAAGGATAGCCAGCCATGGTGGAATTACAGATGCTTCGAGGAGCTAATTAATCTGATTAACATTTGGGGAATGCTCACAGAAGCACTGAAAGATCAAAGGCAGTTTGTTCCTTACAGAGTAGGGGATTTGAAAGCTGCAATGGAGAGGCCTCAAGAGAGGGGGGCATGGAAGAAATGGGAAATAGGCTGGCTGAGGAGGAAGGGGTGGCAGGGGGCAGGGCTGGGGGCTTTGGCTTGCAGGGTTCAGTGGTGAAAGAGGAGGTGGTGTGGACAGAAGTCCAGATCGAGGGTGTGTCCAGGGGAGCAGCTGATTGGGTTGACTTGCCCAGCCCCAGCACTCCTCTTCCCTGGAATGCTGCCTTGTTGACCTCTGGACAGTTCTTTTTCCTCCCAGGTGCTGAGCCCAGTTGCTTAGGGAAGCTTCTGCAGGGTGGGTCACAGAGTCCAGAGGAAGGTCCAAGGAGGGAGCTAGAGAGAGCCATCTCTACAAAGTGCACGTATTTTTCTTGGCATCTGGCAGGTGCGATGGTTGAAATGTAAGCAAAGACCCAGGCAAGACAAGCTGCTGCTTCCCGTAAAGGTTTCCACCACCCACAGCGTCCTCCCTTGAGCAAGGCAATCCTTCTCCGTGTTTCCCCTCTGATGGACATTCTACCTCAGAGCTTTCTAGATGAATAGCATGCCAAAGGAAGAAGTGCAGGATGCATCTTAAAGTGCTTTAAAAAAAAAAAATTCCAAAGTTTACTTAAAGAACAATTTATGTTATTATCAGTGCCTGCTATTTAATACTAATTTTAGGTCTTAAATGTGCCCAACTCAGGCTTTGGAAATGGCCCAGTGGGCCAAAGCACTTTGGTGCAATCATGAGGACCCAACTTTGACTGCCTAGCACCCACATTATAAAACCTAAACGCTTATATATGCTTGCCTGTGCCTGTGACATCAACATTGGGCAGTGAAGATAGATGGATCTCAGGAGCTTACTAGCCAGTCAGTCCAGGTTTAGGGTTGGTGAAAGACTTTGCTTTGAATGAGATGTCTTCCATTGTCTCTGGCATTGCTGGAGGAAGTGTGCCACTGAGGCAGGTTTTGAGAGCTCAAGGTCTGCTCTATCTCTTGTATGTGACTGAAGATATGAGCTCCTAGCTGCTCCAGTTGCCATGCTTGCTCCAAGCTTCCCAGTGGTTATGGTGAAGGACTTTCACCCTCTGGAGCTATATGCTCCAGATAAGCTCTTCTACAGGTTGTCTCAGTCATGATTGCAGCAATAGAGGAGTAACTAAGACACTTATTAACTTGAAATATTACGATGGAGTAGTCACTAAGTAGTATTAAGAAACTGGAAACCAAAGACCACCTGTTTCTCTTTCTTTGTCCCCCACCCCTTGGAGCATTCTGGACTTCTCATGTTATATTTTTTGCATCTAGGTTGTTAACAGTATTGCTGTCTTAAAATCAACTCTTTCCTATGCTTCTGTATTGGTTGCGCCCAAAGACCCCATATTTGCAAAGTAATGGGTCAGGGGAGGCAGCTAAAGAGAGTAGGAGTTAGTAGTGAAGAACACCACATGTGATCCCAGCACTAGACAGGGAGGGGACATTTTGAATTCATGATTTTGCTCATGTGAAATAGTGAGGTCCTGTGGAAGAGAACCAGCTGAGCTTTGTCATACCATGCATTACCTCAAGCACAGTAGACATTCCCATTCCTCTTCCCTGTAACTTCCCTCCTGCACCGTGTGACCCTTGTTGGCCCTGCACATTTTATAGGTGGGGAAATGGTGCTCAGCCAAGTTGTCATCTGCTGCAGCTGCTCATTAGAGTAACCTGGGACACTCTGAAAAACGCATAATCAGGCCACCATACATCAAACCAATTAAATCGGAGCCGCTGGAGATGGCACCTGCGCTGCAGGGCATTTTAAAGGTCCCCTGGCAATTGCAAAGTACAGTCAAGAGTTTGGGAACCGTTAATCGGCACAAGGGCTCCAAACTGATCATGAGGGTTTGGGTCCAGATTGGGTAGATGTCAGAATCTTGTTTTAATTTTTCTACGGTCTTTCCAAGTATTTAAAATTTGCTTTAAAACAAACAGAAAATAAAATAATATGTTGGCATTTAGCGTCATGGTAGAAAAATTGCATAAGAAGAGCAATAATGAGATTCACAAGAGCCACACACACTTCATTGTCTTGTGGGTGCCTTCAACGCTAACCCCATTTAAGAACTGTATAACTCTACTGCTGTGACAAGATAGTTTTTCTTTCTGCTGCTGCTTTTCCAATCATAAATGGATGCTTACTTTACTTTACAAGGGTCTGCACAGTAAAGACAGTGATGCTTTTGCCCTTTGTTCATGTAGTGAAGTTTAGTTTTTGAGACGGGGTTTTAGGTATCTCAGACTGACCTTGAACTCACTACCTACCAGGGAGACCCTTAAATTCCTGATCCTCCTGTTTTCACCTTCTGAATGCTGGGGTTAGAGGTTCGTGCCTATAAACATTTTCTTACACCTGCAAAATATTTTAAAAAGTTATAAAAAGGAGCAAAATAAAGTACTTTTAAAGCCAATCTTAAACACCAAAATACCTTATTTAAAATCTCACCGATTGTCAACCTTGCTTTGACCCCAGCACCCAGAAGATAGAAGGAAGAGGATCGGGGGTTCAAGGTCATCCTCAGCTACATATCAAGTCTGAGAAGACCTTAGGCTACGTGAGATCTTGTCCCAGAAAAAAAAATTGTTTTCCCCACTAGCTAGGTCCATGCCTATACTTCTGGCATTCAAAAGGTGGAGACAGCAGGATTGCTGTGAGTTTGAGGCCAGCTTGGGCTACATAGTGAATTCAAGGCTAGCCTGAGCTAGAGAGTGTAAGATCTTGACACACACACACACACACACACACACACACACACACACACAGACGCATGCGCAAAGAGTCACTAACTAGAAACATATGTTAAAAGGTAAGCATTCTAATGCATTCTTTCTGCATATACAGCAAGGTTAGACAGCAAAAGGGAGGAGTGTCCTAGTTGTCTGGCCTCAGTAGCAAGCTACTTCCA
>JADRCH010000141.1:3408042-3428859 GCA_019843965.1 Rhynchomys soricoides | reverse complement strand
AGGGAGGAGTGTCCTAGTTGTCTGGCCTCAGTAGCAAGCTACTTCCAAACTCAGTGGCTTGGAACAATAAACCTGGTTGCTGTTTACTCAATAAAGAAGCAGCAGGAGCCGACGGTTTGACATGCTCTAGCTCACAACTGGGCTGGGGTTACTTGGTACCTAGCTGCCCTCAGCTGGGGTTGGAAGATGCCAGACAGCTTTTCTTGCACACTCTCCACCTCTGCCGGAAGAGGGGTGGTTTAGGGTCTGCTGACAATTTTCTCCTTTTCTGTGTTTCTTACCAGTCAGTAGGCCTCAAGAACAGGAGAGCAGACGCCTTAAGCCTTTTAATATTGAGGTTCCTGGTCCCTCATCCAAACATTCTATTGGTCAAGGCAAGTCACAAACCCAGTTTGCTCTCAGTCTTAGAGGAAACACTCTTTGCCTCTTGTTTGCTTCTGTGTTTTCAGGGTGGGAGGAGTGTCTGGGGGCCTCTTAGAAAACCTTACCACTGTAATCGCAAAGATGTGTGGGTTCCTAGTCTATTGGCAGGGAGCTGGTTTTGCCTGGTTCTTTGAACTGCTTTTTTAAAACAGTTATTCTTTGAATACCTACTAGACATCTCTGAGCATAAGTGTCACTGAGACTGCCAACATAAACAGGCCATCTAAATAAGGAATTAGGGTATAAAATGAAAAATAAATGAAATTCTATTAATGTCCACAGCAGCTTGCATCAAGTAGACACAGAGGGAATCCACACACCGTCAGAACTGAAGGCAGTGTAGAGGCTGTATTTTGCTATGTTCTGTTGGTTTCTTGAATCTGAACTGTCAAATGTAGACTCCTCCAGACAGGCAGTTTCTGTTTCTTAGTTCATTGCTCTTGCACAGGCTAGTTGAAAATGACCAACCAACAGCTAGGTATTTTTTATCTTTAACAGATGTGCCGCAAACCTCTTAGCTTTAGCATTTAGTGTGCAATGCATTTAAAAATAAGCAAGTCCAAGAAGTAGAAAACTGTAGGTGCATGGCCAGGTGCAATGAGCAAACATCATGGCGGTTGTCTGTCTGGGGGACTGTGAACATGGGATATGCAGATTGAATGTGGCTGATACAGAGCCCCGGGTGCCTTTCTTCTTATTCTCCTCTTTGTGACAATTGACTTGCGGCTGAAGAGAAATAACTCTTGGGGCTTCTCATTTCTCAACGTGTATTGATGTTCCTAAAGTTTTCTGTTCACCAGGCCCGTCTTTCACACAAAGCTAAGACCTGTCCGTGTGGCCTCTCATGACATGGCTCCTCTTCTGAAACTGGGTTCCCAGAGGGCCATTGCTGCTGAATCCCGGACACCTCTCTTTTTACTCTTCTTTCCAACAAATACTCATCCAGTCACTTAGCAAATAAATGTTTATTTATTTATTTATTTTTTGGTTGCTAAGGTAAATATTACATGCTAGCCACTCTTCTATGGATTTGAGATACATTTATGAAGCGGATAACTAAAATCTGGCCTGGGGAGACAGTTCAATGGATCAAGTATTTGCCCCTCAAGTTTGAGGACCCAAGTTCAGATCTTAAAATTGCTTGAAGCTAGTGTGAAGCTGGCATGATAGTGTGTGTCTGTAAGCACTGTGCTCCTATGGCAAGATGGCAGGCAGAGACTAGAGAACCCCAGATACCCACAGAAAGGTGGAGAGTGAGGATTGACCTGAAGTTCTCTTTGATCTCTACAGATGTGCTCTGGTAGGTGTGCACCCACTTAGCACACATGCACTCTTGCACATTCCAGATCCCTAAGATTTAAGAAAAAAAAAAAACCCAAACCCCACCTAATTCAACCTCTATTAGGGGGTACATTGTAGCAGGGTAGAACATTAAAATAAAAACCTTCAATAAATAAAAAATGTATAGCATATTAAAGGTGATAAATACCACAAAAACAAAGGAAAATGTTAAAAAAAGTTACCAAATAATACAACAAACTAATTAATATTTTACCATTCTGCCCCATTTTCTTTTGCATTATGGTTCTCTCTGTGTGCTGTGCACAAGTATGTTTTGCATATTTCTTCATCTGCTGAAGAGCAAGCTAGAGCTGTTAGGCTTGCTCATCACTAATTCTGCCAGGTTTTTAAGAGTATGGACGTTCTTCCCCAGAATTATCAAAACCAAGAAACTGAAATTGACTCTATATTATTACTAACTACACAGTCAATGCTCACATTACAAAAATATGTTTGAATGGTGTCTTAGGTCATCGTTTCTACCCACCTAGGTTTGAATCTCCTTTAAGTTGGAACAATTTCTCATTTTGTCTGCCAAGTCTGGTATAGTCTTAGAAGGGACCATGTGACACAGTTCCTGCCCCTGGAGCAGAGTCAGCAGGACATGGGCCTCCTTGAGTGCTGATGACTGATGTAGGTGTAAAGTTTGTTTGCATAATAACATCCATATTTTACTTCATGTTTCTCTTTCAGGGAATGTTCTCCCTGCAAAGGTTAATAACTCCATGTTTTCCAGAAACAGCACGATTCCAGGAAGCTAGAATGTGTCTGGTGGTCCTCAGCAATATGGGGATGCTGTGACCTTCAGGGCTGCCCTTAAGGCTATGGGAAAGACCTCTGAAAACATGAGTTCAACAGAAGCTCAGGAATACATAAATCCTGTTCTTTACAGGATTTCTCAACTATGCAAAATATAAGGATGCAGTATGAATTGTATGAGGGACTTCCCGGGCCTGAAAGAACAGAGGCAGCTCCACTAATGAGTCAATTTAGTCAGAAATATATTAAGGAAGGAGACATGGTATTATACTTAAAGCTAACTTTCTCACATAAAAATAGCCTCTATGTCTAGACTTGGCAATTACAAACTCTATGCCCTGTAAACCATGTAGAACTTGCTATGCTAAAAAAATGTACTTGCTGTTTGGTTCATTTGCCTTGAATGTGCTCTGTATCTCAGTTTCTATTTCTGAGAGTCAAGGGGCTAAGGTCATAAAGTGCTGATTCATGGAATGATCAGAAGGGAACCTGGGGGAAATGATTAAACGGTTATGCAATTTTCTAAGGAAGTAGCTTATGCAATTGTAAACAAAAGACTAGGCTTTGGTCTGCAAGAGAGCAATCTCGAGCAGAGAGCTATCTCCAGCAGATCACAGAGCTGCCAGCTGTGTCCATCACTGACTGTGAGTCATTCTTTCTTGCTGTTTCCATTCACCCCTCCCTCAGGACCCTCCCTCGGGCTGAGGCTGGACCTTCTTGTCCTTGTGTTTTTTGACTTTTACACTTCCTCTCTTTCTGGCACCTGGCTCACTGTGTGTGTGCGTGCATGTGTGTGTGTGTGTGTGTGTGTGTGTGTGTGTGTGTACACGCATGCGTAGGAGGATAGACTATGGAGAACATGTGTTTTGTTAGACTCCCTAGTGTGCGAGTCCCAGGGATCTAACCCCCTCCTCCTTGCTAGTACTGGGAGTATAGGCTCCTACTCCTATGCCTGGCTTTTTCCATGGGTATAGGCGATTGAAGCCACATTGTCATGGACGGGAAGCACTTTATCAGCTCAGTTATCCCCCTAACTGTGACTCTGACTTTTTGAAGGAAGGTAGTTAATTTTTAGAATGTCCTCACTTTAAGTCCCTGCTGTTTCTTAAGAAACCATGTTTATTTGTAATAGAAAGAATTTGAGAATAATTTAATAAGACATACTTGGGGTTTAGCCAAATTCATTTAGATATGCCTATACTATATAATCTTATGCAAACATCAAAATGATAGTACAGAGGCTTTCAGAGGAGGCCAGTTTGGTTTCTAGCATCGTGTCAGATGGCTCACACACACCTTCTTCTGGCCTCTGAGGGCACCTGTACTTATGGACCTAAAGAGTTGCCCCAAATACATTAAGGGCAAAAGACAATATACAAAGCACTTTGTATTAGTGATGGAGCTTTTAAGTAAAGAGTTCTAGCAAGATTTGCATATTAGATAACAGTAGTTATCTGGGGGGGTCATTGTCTCTGGATGATATCTAGAGAGTTTTCTCTTTCAAGTTAATTATAAATTATGCTTTTCTAGAATGAAGATTGTCAGTGACATTTTACAAAGAAACTTCTTTCTGCAGCCCCACTATGAGCTTGCATCAGTGCACATTGCTGTTTTATCTCCACATGCCCTTAATATGAAGATTCATCTCTCAGGCTCCATTGCCAGGGGTGGCTGGGTAATCCACTACTGGCTTTTATAAAGTTTGTTATCCACTGATTTTACTCTAGTTGAAAAAATATGTTAGTCAAAGGTATGGCCTACTCCTTCTGATGTCAAGATATATCATGGCTGATATTTTGTATAGGTCATTTTCATTACTTCATCTTATTTTCTTCCAACCTTAGTTTCTCTCTCTTTTTGTTAGTTTCTCCTGCAATCCATCTTTATCTGTTTACTCAAAAGAAATTTTTCAGTGGGTCACGGTGGTGGTACCTGTCACCCACCTGCTCTAGGTACTAAAGCAGGAGGCTCACACTAGGCTACAGAGTGGGCCCTGTCTCTAAAGAGAAAATAAAAGAAACAGAAAGCCAAGAAAACAGTAATGAGCACAGCAATAACAAATCAGTAACTAAGTGAGCCCCCTTTCTTCTCTATGAGCATCTCACTTTGAAATAGTTCTGTGAATGAAGTATGATTTAAAATTTGAGCAATTTGAGGCTGAAGAAGTGACTCAGCTGCTCTTCCAGAGGACTGGAGTTAGTTCTCAGCACCCACATCTGGTGCTTCATAAACTGCCTATAACTCCAGCTCTCAGGGAAATCAGATGCCATCTATGGCCTCTGCTGGTACCTGCACACATGTGCATATACTTACACAAACAGACAGGCAGGCAGGCAGACAGACAGATACACAGACATATATACACACACGAAACAAAATGGAGCAACTTGTTAAGTGACAAATTAGGATAAAATTATGTAATACAGGAAAAGCCAAGCTAACGTTTTGAGTGTTTGCCTCGTGTCAGGCCCAGAGTTATGGAAGTTACAGGCATTTTCTCATAAATTGCTAGAGCTAGCCTGGAGCTGGGCTATGGTTTCTGTGGCTTTCAGATAAGGAAGGCCACCCATGGCTTTCATTTCCATTCCATTTCTTCCCTTTAGTATGCAGTCAGTTCTTTCTTAACCTTGTAAGGGAGTGGAAACTTTTCCTTTATTCTTGAGAAATTCTAATCTTCCACACCCTATCCACACCCTAACCTTCCATAGAGACAAGAAAAAGCTCTTAGTGCAGTGCAGTGACCCCCACAGGGTTCTGGAGTCCCAGGGTTTCTGAGAAGAAATTGCATAACTCATCACTGGGCTAGAAAGGCACCGATGTCCACTACTGGACTGCAGAGCAGGCAGGACAACCAGGGCTCAGATAGACAGTAGCTGTGATGGATGGGCTGGCCGGAGAGCCCTTGGCTAAGGCAGAGAGAATGATGGAGCTGTCCAGGAATTTGGCAGAGACAGGAATATCTGAGACAAGAGACAATGGAAAGAGGCAGAAAGACTCCAGCAGTTTGCCTTGGAAGGCCAGAGAGCACAGTTGTCTATCTCTCCTGGTCTGCCTATGATCCTGTCTTAGAGTGGTGGTCTATAATGCCACACAGTTCTCCCTGCTTTCTCTGTGAGGAGTAAATAAGCAAGGTACAATGGTTGCTCCCAGGATGGAGTTTGGAGGCTAATTTGCTCCTTTTAAATTTCATTTTATTGGGGGCAGGTGATTGCTATATACTCTGTACTGATCTCAAATTGTAGATCCTCCTGCCTCAGCTTCCTAAGCGCTGAGATTGTAGACATGTACCATCATTCCTGGCTCGCCAGCTTGGTCTTGTAGAGCCTCTGTATAAAGATTCATCCTTTTAGTTCATTTTTTTTGCAGCTGTGGCAAAATACCAGACAGAAATGAGTTAAGAGACAGAAGGTTTAATAAGCTCAGAGTTTCCAAGATTTCAGTCTGTTAATGGCGGGAGAAGCTTGGTAGTGGAATAGGCTCTGTACATGGCTATGGGGTATAAGGTGGCTACTTGTCCACACAGTAGCAGGCAGGCTAGTCTAACCCAGAGGCTTACCCGAGTGTCCTACTTTCACAGACCAAGCCCTACCTCCTGATGGCATTGTAGCCCTCAAAGCAGTGCCACTGGTATGAGAGATATTCAAAATACAGGTGCATGGGAGGCATTTAGATTCAAACTATACCACTCATTGTGCTGTATGACACTCACTGGGAAAACGTTTAAAATGGCATTGCAAAAGAAGCCATTGTAAGTCCATAAGATACAGAATCAGGGTCAGTAAGTTACTTTTATACATGGAATGTGGGCTAATCATCTTTTTACAAAAATGACATCTTAAAATACGTCCTCAAGCAATCTAAACAATGTGGAATCACTGAAAACCACTCTGTGAAGCAATGCGTTGTGAAATTTTACCCTTAAAGACCACAGGTGCTAAATACAAAATTCTCAAAGCCCTTAGCCAACCTTTCTTTGTGTGTTCATCTGTCTTTTGAGACAAGGTCCCATGCAACCCAAGCTCACCTTGAACTCCCTGTGTAGCTGAAGAGAAGCTTAACCCCTGAACCTTCTGCTTTCATCTCCCAAGCACTGGGGCTGTAGGCATGAGCCACTGTGCTGGCTCAAAGCCTTTCTTAGTCTTTACTTTTTCTTACAAATTTAATATGGAAGAGGGATATGCATAGTAAAGAAGGCAGTCAAGCTTATTTGCTAAAAACATAGAAAGTTTGTAGTTCCCGGAGCCATTTAGTACTCACTGCCTTTTGGTTTCTTAGGCCACTGATGTCTGTCCTAATCCTAGGGCAGAAAAACAGCTCCCAAGAAGTGAGTCGGAGCCTTTACAGGCTGGGCACTTGGGAGGCAGAAGCAGGTGGATCTCTGTAAGTTGGAGGCCATCCTGGTCAACATAGAGAGTTTCAGGCTAGCCAGAGGTACTCAGTATGACCCTGTCTCAGAACAAAACAGAGAGAAAAGAAAAAGAAAAAAGAAAAAAGAAAAAAAGAAAAAAAAAACGTGAGAAAGGATTCTCACACATGTGTTTAAGGATTATGAGATAGAAGATAATCCAGGTGGGCTCAAACACCTTCACAAATGCCCTCATAAGAGAGATAGAGGGTCACTGCACAGACATGTAGATAGACGGGGAGGCCAAGTGTCCACAGGGGCTGTCTTGATGGGCTAGGAAAGGAAGGCAGGAGCCATGTTCTATTCCTAATCACTTAAATAAATTCCTATGGCTAGATTTTATTCGGCAGGTGGAAAATTCAGTAGCTTATGTCAGCTCTGTGTCAGAGCACACAGGTCTAAGGTGGCTTAAACTGTGCTCATTGGCAGTAGGTATCAGTTGTTCTCTGATTATCAGCCTCTCCTGACCCCTGACCCCTGACCCCTGACCAAAGGTCTGCTGCTTCACTGCTGTGCTGGTAACTGTTTCTTGATGCTGCTTCTGGATTCCACCTCCATGAGAGCTGTAAGTAGACATCTTCAAGGCTTTTTTATCCTTCAGTTTAATCTGGGAGTACGTCATTCTGCTATGAGATGGAGCCAGCCTGGGGGAGCCCCCCTTCTTCTTGCTATTTCCAGTCATGTAATTTATGTCTCATTCTTTGGAGTTCCCTCTAATTGTTTGACATTTGGAACACAAAGCCAGGGTGAATCACAAACTGTTTATCCTTTCCGTTACTGTTAGCTTCATAAAATTTGGGGTGATCAATTCTCCAGGAATTATTATAGATGAGCATCAGGGTTAACAAACCATACGCAAGTGTTTAGAGTGGGAATTCCAGTGTTCAGAATAGGTACATCCTGTAGAGCGGCCCCCTTAAGGAATTCCGTATTTATGTCTTAGAACATGTGTAGATGCGTTCAGTTGTACTTACAATTATGATGACTGAAAGCAGCCTCAACCTCCTGGGTAGATCTTTCTGGATCTGTTAGGTATGGTTTAACTGCTACGGAAAGATATCTCATAGACACGGGAGCTCTTATGTGGCTTATGTGTTAGAGGGCTTTATGGAAAACATGTTAATTTTGTTAATTTTGTTAGACCATGATGCCATGGTTTGCTGGAGACGATGCTTATTATTAGAAGGTGTGTGTAAATGGTCTAGTGGTGGCATGTTGTAAAGTCTGCAACTCTTACAGAGGTTAACAGAAGTATGTATTGTATATATGCAAGTTGTGTGGCTATGTACAGAGTGTGCTTGTATTGTGTAGTGTGTAGGCTATGTCTGCATATGACATGGATTATAGATCAACTAGAATAAGACTGTGTACATGCATGCATTGTGTATGTATATATATATATATATAATGTGTGTGTGTGCTATAGTACATGAAGTAAGTGTGTGAATGTGTGTGTGTTTGTATGTGTGTGTGTGTTTGTGTGTGTTACATTCCAATCTTGTTCCCTGTTTGCAAATTATACTTCAACACACAGATCAGGTCTCTAGTGAGACAGGAGGAAGAAAAACATATACATCAAACCCAAGATCAGTTGTTAAGTTTAAGAGTTAAGGATGGCCACTGTGGTACTGTTTCAGTTTCTCTTTACATTCAGAACATTATAAAATAAAATGAACTTGGAAAAGGGCAGCTTGGGAGTTCACTGCCCTGGGCCACTAGAATTCTGAATGTCATCTACTGGTTGTGTCACTGGACAAATTGTTGAGCCCATCAACATCTGACCTTCTGCAAAATGATGATAATAAGAAAAGTGTTATCGAAATGTATGGTGTTCTTGTTAGGTAAAGTGAGAAAGTACAAGAAAAACACTCACCATGGGTTAGGAAATGCTCAATCGCCATCAGTAAGCCTTTTCATTGTTGTGGCCATGTTCCCAGGACCTTTCTGGGTCACAAGATTTTAGGAAGTGATCTAGACTGCTCAGGGGCCATTCAGCTCTGAAACATTTAGGGCAATGGGAGTGATTTTTGAAAGCCTTCTTTGTGGAAAGGTGGGGTAACTATTCTTCAACTTTACTTGAAATTGTAGCAGCTGTGACACTCACAGTTGTGACACTCTCACAGGACTTCTAGATCTATGGAAATACAGCAGCATGTGGGGAGGAAAAACGTGATCGATACAAGCCAAGAGTCCTTCTCTGGTAAGACTCTAGGTCATAAGTAACCAGTGATATAGATTCTATGTCCCTTAAGACTGTTGAAAAACAAATGTGTCATTTGAGAGTTTGGTGTGCTTATTGAGTAAGGGGAGAGATGTGTTCTCCCCTTGGCATAAGCCACCTGGTCTGAGTATTTATTCTGTAAAGTGAGGCAGATTCATGCTTTTCCCTCACGTCATTGTGGTTTATTTACTTCCTCAAACATCCATTTGATGAGAGAACGCACACTGAACACTGGTCACATAAAACACCTCTGTGTGTTGCTTTGCTTCTGCTTCTAGGTGTTTCTTCCTTAACCCACACACTCAGTGTGTAGGGAGAAATGAAACTACAATTTTATTTCCATCTTTCAGATGTTCTGGAAGCCTTTTTGAAGGCTGGCCTGATCTGGTGAGCAGTTTCCCAGAGCCCAGCAGCAGTGCAACAGAATTAAATTCTCCCATTGTCAGGAGAACTTAACTTCCCCTTGAAGTGTGGATGATGTGTACACTGCTTTGGAGTTTATTCACACAGAAAGCAAGTCTTACTTTGTGTTTTTCATGTATGAACATTTGTGACTTACACACACACACACACACACACACACACGCACACACACACACAAGCTCCCACATGCTTGTGCGCACATACTGTGGTACTTTTAGCCACCAGGTTGTGCATTTATCTATTGTTCCTGTTTTCAAATCATGTTGAAAACCTAGATGACCCCAGGATGTTCAGATGGCATCTATTGTCTGTTTGTTTGTCTATCTCTTTTTTCTTGAGAGAGAATATCATATGTATCCCTAACTGGCCTGGAACTTGCTGTATAGACCAGGCTGGCTTCAAACTCAGATGAATCTGTCTCTGCTTCTTAAGTGTGTGTTACCATGCCTGGCCTGATCTTTATTTGTAATGTCTTTTATAGTAAATATTTTTAAAATATCTTTATATACATGTTTCAATTATGATAAATATGAGCATATATTGAAAATATTTTTTAAAAAAACTATCAGTAGGGCATTAGACTATTCTGAACTAATATGTCTGTAAGTTACACTTTCATGAGAAGCAATCTTTAGAAACAAAGTAAAGAGATTGTAATACACCAGGAAACTAAGTATCCCAGGGATTTCAGTGCCCTGACTAAAAATATATCAGGATTTTAAAAGTCTCTGTGGCAATAAGGTGCAATGCTTTGAATTTTAAATACTATGGACTGTATACTTCTCTTTTTCTCTTCCTTACATCAATCAACAATAGTTCTGATTACTTAGCAGTGCCCAGAAGCTAATACCTGCTTGCTGAGCACTGGTTACTCTAAACACTGTACTGAAATGAAAGTTAAAGGTTTGTTACCAATCGCTTGAGGCTTCAGTTAGTATTTCTGTGAAATGTTTGACAGACGTGTTGGGGAATGGCCCTCTCAGTGTCATGACAAGCAGGGGCGATGCACCTTCAAAAGAACCAGCAAGAAGGGAAAAGACAAGGCAGATGACATGTTTTAAAACATCTCAGTGATTCTCTGACACTCTTCCCATCGATGGGGTCATCCTTCTCTCCTCTTGAATGGAGGAGTGTGTCAGCAATTCTGAATGAATAAAAAGTATCCTACAGTACATTTGACCTTCAAGGATGGGTCAGATGAGACCATGTGGCTTTGAATTTGTCTCCTCATTCTGAGTCTTAGGAGAAGTCTTCCATCAGGTGAGAGGTGAGTTGGAGCCTCTTCAGGCTGTGGAGAAGATGGAGGGAGACCACAGCACTCCAGCCTGGTCAGAAGCAGATGGCAGACGCATGACTCAGCAATTGTGGATGGCTGTCCAGGCAAGGAGGCCATAGCCTGGGGAGACATTCAAATGCAACCACACGTGAGACCTCAAGTGACAGCTACTTAGCCCACCCTCCCCAAATTCTGACCTCAAAACTCAGAGGAAAGCAAAAGGGTTGTAGTTTGAATTATGGAATAATTTTTAGACACCACAACCGACTGGAACAATCACTGGTCTCCAGCATTTTAAGGTAAGAATGGAAGCAAAGGTTCCAAGTGCTTCTGTCAGTGAGTGCTGTGCCATTTTGTACTGCCTTCTATTTGTGTTAACTCCAATAACTCTAGTGATTTGCATTCTCACAGCTAAGGTAACTTGTTTCTCTAGATTCCTGTCTCTTTATCAATTCACAGTTAAAGGCCAACCAGGAGAGATGTATTGATCACCTAACATTCTTTAATTGAGCGCTCACTGGTTACCCCTAGCAATGGCCAACTAGGGACCAAAAGGGAACTTTCCAATCTCTTTCCACTGGATTCCAACTCTGTCATGTAAACCTGAGCTCTCCTCAGTGTCCCTGGCTTGCTAATGTCTGTCTCTATGGTGCCAATAGCTGTTTTAATTCATCTAAACGAGAACAATACATCTCAGTTTCTGCCTTGGGCCTGAAGCCTGAAACCTTTCAACTTTCCTGCTCTGAGGGTCTCTGAGATGGTACCTTCCTCAGCAGAATTAGATTATCCATCATCCCTACACCCATCCTCTCCCAGGATCGAGACCTGCAGCTCAGCACCAGCTCCATTCAGCAAACCAGTGAGAGTCCGGTTCTTCCTGGACTCACTCTTGACTCCCATGGGCTCCTGTGGGAGGAGTTAACTGTCCAGAATCAGAAGGGAAGGAAAAAACAGCCGTGTTTTGCTCAAAGTCACTGTTGGACATTGGATTATTTTGCTCTTCTCAGACATCCCAGAACAAGATGCTTGGTTTTCCAAGATTCTTGGGGGCTGAGTAAACGATGACAAAGCATGGCTGAGCAGAGGTGCTCTGTGATTGGCCACGTGGGCTCAAAGTTCCACTCCTCCCTTTCCGTTTTGGATTTTGCTCTACCTCCCTTCCATGGGTACCCGTAGAGGCAGGAAGAGGTTGTAGGTTGTAATGGCATGCTGGAAAAACGAGTATTTTTTTTCTTCATATCTTGCTTTTATTAGAGTGACTTACATTTCTCTGACTCATACTTAAAGCAAATAGGATGCATGATCTGGGGAAATTTTCATGGGCCTATGACCGGGAACTTTAGTAATTCAGTAACTGTTGGAAGGGAGCTTCCTTCCCTCCTCCCTCCTTCTCCCTTCCCCTCCATTCTCTCTCCTCCCTGTTCCCCCCTCCTCCCTTTTCCCTCCCTCCTCCTTCCCTTCCCCTCCCTCCTCCCTCCCTCCTTTCCATCAACCTTCTTTCCCTCCCTTCCCCTTCTCATTCTTCTTTCCTACATTCTTTCCTCTCACTCTTTTTCCTTCATTCTTGATGCAAGAGAGAAGTAATTGCTGATATTTTTTATTTCATGGCTTTCACCCATAAAGGCAGCAGTTACTGCATTTATTGATTGAACCAACATTTCTTAAACACCTACACTGTGCTTCCCATAGCCCTAACTATGGAAATTTATGAATGAACAACACAAACTCCTCCGCCTAATAGAGTTTGACTGAATCAGTGGCTGTTGACTACTAGAGAGGAGGAGAATGTACAATGTGCACGATAGGGAAGAGACTGGTCAAGACTTGTCAAGACTGGTCTGAATTTTAAGTCTGTCATAGCTTTCAATAATGAAGTTTGAGCAAAGATAGGAAGGAAATCATGGCAGACAGAATGATCCCTTCTGAACATTCCTACAGCCTAATCCCTGACATCTGGGAATGTGCTTTTTGATGTACCAAAAAGATAATGTGGGTGTGATTAGTGATCCTGAGAGCCTAGGGTAGTTTGGGGTTACTCAGAAAAGGCCAGGATAATCACAAGACCTTTCTAAGAGGGGTATAAGAATGCCAAAGTCACAGCAAGGGCAGCATCTGAAGACACTGTACCACTTGTTTGAAAACACAGAGGATTGCCCTCTAGATGCCTGGAGCATCTAAAGGTTAAAGATAACATGAAGCAGACTCAGCTCCATATACTCTGAGAAGAACACTATCCTGTGAACAGCTTAAGTTTAGGACTTCTGACCTTCAGAACTGTACGACTGTCTTTGTTATCTAAGACACTAAGCTTGTGGTAATTTGTTACAGTAGCAACAGAAAACTGACACAGAATGCAAAAGCAAGAAGTATAAGAAACTGGGAAGTAGAAAATGCAGAAAAAGCAGCAGGCCAAGTCCTTGTTTATCAGGGAGCACATAAGATGGGCAGAAGACAGGAAATGACTTCAGGTCATTTAAATGACATAGGGTCGTGTGTATAAGTATGGCAGGAAAGGAAGATACTGAGAAGGAGGGAATATGGACTTTTTTCCCCCTGAGTCATCCAGGACACCCTTTATCCCCAACAGAAGATATTCATTACATCAAAAGAATTTTATTCAGATTACTGTTAATTTCGAATGCCATCAAATCTGTTAAATTTTTCATTTAAGGATTCTTCTCTTACCATATGGTTAGAATTTCCTCTCATCATTTAAGATAATTAAGTAACCCCTTTTCCTCAGTTTTCAATGGTTTCTCTTAACTACATTCAACTTTTTGATTCACCTTGCTAATTCATCTATAGATGAAAACTTAACTTTCCATTTATCCCCTCACCATGTAAGCTAATGTTACATTAACAGATCTTCATACTTATTTGGACAGAGTCAACACTGTTCTCAGACCTTTGAACTCCAACTGGACCATGCTGCCATCTTTCCTGGCTCAGTCTTGCTGATAGCGGATTGTAGGATTTCTTGGTTTCCATAGTCACATGAACCAATCCTCAAAATAAATATATCTATACTCTATCCCATCTATGTTTTGCTTCTTGGTTTAGTCCCTCTGAGGAATCCTATCACAGTAGGCAACACCCCATTACTCCTGAGCATCTATAAAGTGTTCTTTTTCTTCCTGGAGACAGATTCTCACTCTGCAGTTTTGTCTGGACTGGGACTTGCTATGTAGAACAGGCTAGCCTCAAATTCTCAGGGGTCTGTCTGCCTCAATAATCTGAGAGCAGAGATTAAAGGTGTGCTCTGCCAGGCCAGTATTACCTTTGTCATTACCATTTAGAAACGTTGGCATGGAGTTTGAAGAAATGTTTGGAGTAATTTCATTTACAATGTGTTTGTTTATCAGTCTTTTGTTTTGTGAGGAAGGATCTCTTTATGTAGCCCAGGCTAGTATCGAGTACACAACCAGTCTGTCTCCATCTCCAGGAGCATCCGGGTATAGCTTGGGTCACCATGCTCAGGTAACTGCTTTTGAAATGGGTATTCTAATGCTTGTGTTTTTAGCCCAGAAAAGTCTGGATGTCAGATGTTCTGGTGTTTTTGAGAGTGACCCTGGCTAATTCTTTGATTTGACTCTCACCTGCTTCCTGTTTTTATAAACCTCACATAATTTCTAGCTCTGGCCTTTACACTTCCATTTCAGGCAGCTTCTTTTCACTGTTTTTTGTATCTGATTTCTTTTCTATATCATTGCAGATTTTAATTGTTACTTTGATGCTAGGTTTTTTTTGTCTTTCATTTTTTTAAATCTCTCTCTGCACCCTAACAATTGCTTTTGTGTTTAATTTTGTCATGCTGTCTTACCCCTGCCTGTTCTCTTACAGTTGCAGGTCTTCCTGCTCCCTGTTAAAAGAAGATAGATTTTCTGACACATCTGCCAAGCACTTTCAAGGCTAGAAGAGTCTCCATTCATTTACTCATCAGAGCTGTGGTATCTCTCCTCTGTGACACAGTATCTTTCCCCACTAAACACACATAAAATAGATTTTCTTCAGCTTTTAATTTTTAAAATGTAAAACACTTTTTAAAGCAAGGTCCAAGCCCTGTGAGTCTAGAGGGATTATGGTCTGCTGTTGTGCTTGAAAGCCACTCTTGGTCTTATTCCATAGTTCATTTTGTCACATCCTCTTGGCATCAATTAGGAGTCTGTAAGACCGGGTGCCCTTGGTCAGCCATACTTTTTCTCTGGGTGTTTCAATATTATCTTGTACAAAGCTCACACCTCTCTCTGTTTATAATGTGGTTGAACACTGGGGAAAGAAGGAGAGAGTATGTCTGGAGTTGATGACAACATCCAGATCCTGGAAAATCTTAAAGAATATTCCAGAGCTCTGCACGGCAAGAAGGGAAGCAACTGCAGCCTTGTATCTGAAAGAGGAAAATGACTGGAAATAAAATGTTCATTTTGGTGCACATTTGCCTCAATCAACACGAGAAGTACAGACAGGTAGGAGAGAAGAGAGACACTGGAGGAGTCACTTCTGTTATCTCAGAGAAGGGAGATGGGGAAGTGGTTGTGTATGATCTCTATAATAAAATGGGGAAGAGGGAAAAGGGATGAAGGGAAGGAGGGAGGGAAGAAGAGAGAATGTGAGAGAAGAGAGTGAGTGTGTGTGTGAGAGAGAATTTCTCCTTAAATTAATAATTCAAAACAATTATTTTCAAAGATTAAAAAACTCGTTCAGATACTGTTTTTCTCATCAGAGTAGATGAGTGGATTATCGAGTCCCCACACTATTTGATCGGATGCCACTTCACCAGAAGTTGACTGTATCCCATGTATTCACTGGGCACAGGCTTCTGCATCAAGGCCTGCTCTCTCCCTTGGGTCAACTTGCAGGATCAGAAAGCCTGTGCTGAGGATTTTTCTTAAAGTGCTCCCATCTCAGCCTTTGCTGTACATTCCCTTGTGTGGAGCCAGGGCTGGGAGAGAACTGGGGCTGTCTAGCAAAATTTCTTTCAGCGTCATGCTGGCTCCACATTGAGGAAGCATCAGCCATGTTTTTCTCAATCTGGTGCCACTGAGCTTTGAATCCATGAATATTCTTCTACTACTGTAGACAGTTGCTCTTCTGGTTATAAACGTTGGTGCTGGTTTCATGGTTTTCCTCATGTTTGTCAGTATGATCTTTGTTTACAGCATAGGTTGCTGTGGGTGCAGCGAAGCTAAAGATAGTCTTCGAGAAATAGAAATGTCTAGTCCTGTGTCTGATTGAAAACCTTTTCTCAGCAGAGTTTTCTTACACGATTGCATATTCTTTTACGACAGCCTCAGAATGGTTTGACTAGAGTTCCTTTCTACTCTTTCTTTCTTTCTTTCTTTCTTTTCCTCCTAAAGACACATTTGTAACTCGGGCTATTCTATAACTTGCTGCAGTCCTCCTGCCTCAGGCTCTCCTGTGTTGGGATTACAGGTATGAGGGACCATAGGCAGCTCAGACTCCCCCAATCCCCATGTAGTTTATCTATCTGTGCACATGAAGACCACAAGAGGACATCAGGTACCCTGGGCTGCCACTCTCTCTCTTATTCCCTTGGGCAGGGCTTTCTCATTGAATCTGGAGTTAGGTAGATGGATAGCAAGCTCCAGGATCCCCCTACCCTGCAATGCTGGGGTTACATGGCCATGTGCAACATTCTATATAGATACGTGTGTGTGTGTGTGTGTGTGTGTGTGTGTGTGTGTGTTAAACACAGGCTTGTGCAAAAAGTACTAACCTGCTAACCCATCTCCTTACCACCCCCCCTTTTATTTTAAGCCTCCTTAAAGCCTTTTAGAATTCAGAGGGCTTAAGTAATAAATGCCTGCATAAAGGGATCTTTTAAACATAAGCCAAAGGCTAAATCACTAAGATTAAAATAATATAGAACTTCAAAACTAATCATCAGAGTTTTCAACACTTAATACTTTTCATATATTAAGAAGTTAGTTGTCCACTCAGCATCCTGGATAAATACTATGGTATTTATTATAAATGAATTATAACTTGTAGATTTACTACTTCAATGCTTATTCTTCACTCTTGTCCCGAAGCAGCTCATGGCCAGTCACAGACCCTCTCATTCATTTTGAAATAGTCTGTAAGGAAGGAAGGAAGGATTTCTATCTCCAGACAATGGGCAGCCAGTGCCTTCCAGACAGACACACAGGCCCTGTTGTACATATGTTTTCCAGGCCAGCTCTGCCTACCTCCAAGTCCTCTGTTCTTTCTCTATGTCACATGGCCTCGGTGTTTGCCAGAGAGTCCTGACCTAGTAATAGGGACGAAGTCTCTTCTACAGTTTGTGACAAGAGTGGACGGTGATAATTGCATTTGACTGGAACTACTTTTGGGTGAAAACATTTCTGTGAAACTGTTTTTATCTAAATTATCAAACGTGATTTAATGTTCATAAAATCTCAAGACTTAGGGAACTTCCCAGATAGCTTCTATAGCTGTGTGGAACAATTTCCTTTTGTCCAAATTCTCTCTCTCTCTCTGTTTGTGCGTGCGTGCACACACGCGTGCACATACACACACACACACACACACACACAAAGAGTAACTTCTCTGTTATAAATATTCAATCTGGCATGCCCAAACAACAGGTTTGACCCGAAGATTGATAAAAGTATTATAACTCTCCATGTAAATTGTTCAAGAAGTCAATATGCTAAATTCATGTATCACCAGAGTACACATAAAAGATGGAGTTACATATGCTGCTTCAGTCTTATCTTCCTTGATGTTAAATAGTAGTGTGAAAGCATTGAAATACTTGTCCCACCATTCTCCCAGCAAGCATTTAGTGAATGCTCAAGTTCTAGGTCTGTGCTGCAGGCTATGGTTTTACCTCTGTCTGTCTAAATGCATTTTATTGCACAGATAATAAATAGTGTATTCTCCTCATCAAACTCCAGAATGTTACACATTGAAGAGGAGTCGCCTTCGACTGCTTTGACTATTCTTAACCTCCCTCAACACCTACAAAATATAACAATGATTTCAACTTTATAGTAACTTTCCAGATGCCCTTTTCTACATAGAAATAATAATAAAAGCAGTATAGAAAACAGAAAACCACTCTACTTGTTCTAGACATAGGATTTACTATAGCTATCTGAGATTTACACATCTATTAAACCATATGAAAAACTGGGGGGAAATAAAGGACAAAGGGCAAATGGACCTCTAAATGGTTTTATAGGTTAGCATATGTAGTTGTATGCAGTCAAGATGGATCCTGACTGGTTGAAGCAGGTTTAAGTAGCTTGGAATGTTGAGGTTCTGGGAGGTTCTTCTGGGTATCTCTCTTGAGCCAGGGACTGGGCAACACTAACCTATGCAGGTCTGGGAAGTCATCCATATCAAAGCAACGGTCTGTCTCCCTGCCTCTGACATGTTACTGGCTAATGCCAGCATGTGAAGATGTGCAACCTAGACCCCTGTTACACTGTGGGGAATCCACTGGACTCATGATGCCCTGGGCCATGCAAAGCCAGCAAGATCACCTCTCACTATTTCTGAGTCATCTATTCTGCCAAGCCTTCCTGCTCTACTCAGCAGAGAATGGAAAAATGACAAAGAGAAGTCTTTTGAGTCATAATAACAACAGGGGCTGAAGGGAAAGTTCTGGAACTTTCAGCGTACTGTGTAATTTGTATTTCTTGAGTAGCTTACAGTCATCATTGACTGCATCAAGTAATTAGTGGACATGTGTGCACCACTGTTTAACGAACTCTCCAATCTCTGCTTCCCAAGTCCAACATTCTTGTTTTCTTCCTTCCTTCCTTCCTTCCTTCCTTCCTTCCTTCCTTCTTTCCTTCCTTTCCTGTAGGCATATATGTTTTGCAAGCTACTTTTAATAAGGGTTCAACCTCTCCTCTAGCCCACCACCCAGCAGAAGGAGTGGAAGAGAAATGCTATTAGGATGTGGGAGACATGGACCTGTTAGCAATAGTTCTTTGGGAGTGAGCTTGATCTTCTTTATCAGTAGTTCAGTCCCACAGCAAACACCAAATGAATAAATAAATAAATTAATGGAAACATAAAATGAATCTCTGGTAGCCCAAATAAGAACCTTGGCACATTGTGGAAATTGCTAATTGCTGGAGAGAAACTCATGATTTAATGTTGACCAAAAGATGAATAATGCAAAACTATTCCTGTGTGTGACACTATTCTTAACAGCAGTGACTGAAGGTGCTGCCATTGGAATTAAGAATGGTTCTTGTCACTATAGGAGATCATGAAACAAGAATGATTGTTCTTATTTATATTTTGTAGTGCATAGGAAACTGTATTGTATTTTGCACTAAAAATATAAACATTACAAAATGAAAGTGAGGGTGTGATCTCTTCTTTGCTTTAATGAGTAGTGTCCAGAAAGTTCTGGAATGACTCCGGCAACTGTGTAGTAGAGGAATGTTAATATCAAACCTCTCTTCCTTCCCTCATTTATACATGGAGATAAACTCTGACAGACACATTCTCTTGGTTTCTATATAAAGCAACCACAATCAAGGTGTTCCTGGGAGAATCCAAGACAATTTGGGGGCTTATGAATCTCTGGAATCAATGACTAGATCTCTGTTCAGCTGATATTCCCTTTGTATATCCCAAATATAGATTATATTGTCTAATCTAGACAGAAAACAGTCCTTGTGCATGGCAGGGTTGCATTAATATTAATAGTTCTGACTGACTTGACCCAACAGTGTATTCCCATGACATTTCCTGTCTCATCTAAGATAGCCAGAATAATGTGGGAAGAAAAATGAGTTTTCAAGGTCAGATTTACCTGGTCTGTCTGTATCTTTAATCCCCTACTTGATGTGATCTGTGTGTCTAGCTAATATTTTTTTTAATCCTCTACCTCTATCATTCTGTTTCCTTAAATAATCACAGCTTTTCATTGGCTATTGGAAATACTTAAGTCTTTTCTCCCTGTGATGCGCGGTTTCTAAAACATCCTTTGATTGACAGGCAGATGGGTGGTTCTAGTGTCTGGGAGTACAAAGATTGGCAGGTGAGTTGGTTTTCAGTGAGCTCTATGAAAGCAGGGCTTTCATAGACATCCAGAGGGAGTCAGTCTTACTTCCCAGAGCCAGGAGGAGAATGGGAACCAGCAGGCTGAGCAATCCATTGCTGCTTTTGTTTTGGTTTCTCCAGCATGGTGCTCTCATCCTAAGGGGGTGGCCTTCATCTGCCATGAGTGTCTGTCATGCTCTGTTGAGGTAATGCTCTTGATGGTTTGGATTCCTGTCAGTGCCGTGGGAATTCTTGGCTGGGCCTGGCGGAAGTTCTTCAGGACATGTAGTGATACCCCAGGATGGCTTCTTGTCTCTACATTTCCTATCAAATATGGTTGCTCATGAGGTTGTGAAGACAAAGAGTCTTCTGTCACATTCTCTTGAGTTATTCTTTTGGGTGATTCTTATCTTTTTCTCCTGCCTTCTCTTGCTCAGTGGTATCTTGACTTAGTGCCCTAGCCCTGGATTTTCAGGAATAGAGGCTACATACTCTGTCTTTCCTATTAGGAAACCTTTCTCTAGGTGGAAAAGGACCAGTGGAACTGGCTTGATGGTTTTGTGTAGTTCAGAGGCACAGATCACATGACTTCTCACAGAACAGAGTTCAGTTCCTAGGGGGCTCTGTATGCTTCCTCTAAAGCTGAGACATCTTCATAATGAAGACAAGGAAAAGCAAAACCGTGCAAATAAAATCTCTCTGCCTCATTAGTCTCTGCCGTTGGAGCTGCAGTATTGTGTATTCTACAACAAAGATGAAAGTGAATGCATTATTTTATGTCCCAGTATGGAGAATATAGAAATAAGCAACCAACCCACCCAATCAAGAAAGAATGACAAAACAGCAACAGCAGCGGCAGCAACAACAACAACAGCAACACCACCACCCTCCTCTCTCTTTCTCTCTCTCTCTCTCTCTCTCTCTCTCTCTCTCTCTCTCTCT
>JADRCH010000141.1:3373870-3404807 GCA_019843965.1 Rhynchomys soricoides | reverse complement strand
TACTGTGCTGAGTGGTAGTACTGTGCTGAGTGGTAGTACTGTGCTGAATGGTAGTACTGTACTGAGTGGTAGTACTGTGCTGAGTGGTAGCACTGTGCTGAGTGGTAGTACTGTGTAGGAGATACCCATATCAGGTTGAGAAAATTGCTACCATGCCTAACACCACAAGAATTTGTTGTTCATTTTTTCATAATGATTTTCTAATGATAAGATTTTTCTCTAGTTCTTTAAATGTGGTGGATTCAAACTGATTTTAAAACGTGAAGCCAACTTCACATTTCTTGAGTTATTCTTGGTCAGGATACATTATCCTTTACATGTAGTGCTAGATTTGATATAGAACATTTTCCCCAAAAGTTTTACATCTGTGTCAATGATGGATAGTGATAGATGTATGATTTTTCTTTTAATGACTTGCATTTTGGAATAAGTAGCAGTGTACACCTTTGTTCTAGTTTCTGAAAGAATTTCTGCAGGGCTGGTATTATTTCTCTTTTTGCTCCTCCTCCCTTCCCTTCTTTCTCTGACAGGATCTCTCTACTGTGACCCATAGGCTGGTCTCAGACTCTTGGTCTTCCTGCTTCAGTGTTTTGGATCCTGGAAGAGAGGCATGCATCACTCTGCCTAACTATGTCATTTTTTTGTTAAATGTTTGGTAGAGATTTTTTTGTGTGTGTCTTGTTTGGTGATTGTCAACTACAGATACTATCTTAGCATTCTTCTCAGTTTTTTGAGTTAGTTTTTTCTTCCATGTTTGGATTTCTGTTTCTGCTGATCTGTCTTTGAATTCCTTTGCTATCTGAGTAAGCCAGCCACTGAAACATCTACAGTGTAATAGAGGTGCTGGAGAGATGGCTCAGTGGTTAAGAGTGCTGGCTGCTCTTCTGGAGGACTTAGATTGGATTCTTAGCATCCATGTTGCTCACAACCATATGTAATTCTGGTTCCAGGAGATCCAACACCCTCTTCTGGTCTCTGCAGGTACTGTATGTACATGTGGTACACAGATATTATGTGAAGGCAAAACACTTATATTCAGAAAGTAAAAATAACAAAGTGTAAAAATATAGATTAGAATATTATTTACTTGTAATTTACTATACATATTTATGTCTTATATATATATGTATGTTGTTGCTTTAGTATATATGCATATATACACATGTGTATTGGGGGTGGCTAACCAAGCTAGTTAACATGTGTGTCAGTTAACTTACTTGGAAGCCTCTTCTGAGGTGAGTACACCCATCCCTCTGGGAAATTCCCCTTGTTTTGCCTATGGGTCTCTTTCATCCTAGCTTTTATAAAATCTCTCTAGAGGCAAGTTTATGGTGTTTCAGTCATTTGTAACTTTCCTTCTGTTGGTGTTTTCCTTTGAACAATAGTCATGTTTTCTTTTTCTTTCCAGGAATTGTAAGATTTTACTCGGTTCAAGAGTGGCAGATCCTGGAGGCAACTTTGCTCTGCCCAGCAAGGATCCTTTTTTCTTATCAGACATCTCCAGTGCAGGGGAGGGCATCTCCAGTGCAGGGGGGGGGGCATCTCCAGTGCAAGGGGGGGCGTCTGCTTTGATCCAATAGATTCTACAGGGTTTGGGTTGATTTGCAGCTTAAGTCAGTTTAGGTTGTATTTGTTTCATGGGTTTTTAATGGTGCAGCTTATCTGTATGCAACAGGGCCTTGCTTCCAGTGGATTTTGGGTTCTCTGTTTGCATTCGAACCTTGTCCCTGGCTTCCCAGACCTGTCTGTCAAACACGGATGGTTCAGGAAGGACCATGGCTGCCTTTCTGGGTCCTAAGGTTCAATTCTACTGGACCAACTCACGTGACTGCTAAAATTAACCTTGTTCTCCTGCCTCCAGAAGGAGACCGGTCTGTGTTCTCTGTTTACCCAGGAAGGGCTTGCTCTTCCCTGCAGTCTTTTCCTGTATCTTCACACCTCTTAAATATGCTTTAACATATGGATTTTCAGTGAATTCTGAATCACAAATTCTGTATCTGAGTCTAAAGTAGAACTATAATAAAATTTGTGAAGAGTCACAAAGGACATTTTTATCACAGTTTTAGTATAGTTTTGCACTGGGGTATCTACATATGAGAAACAATGCAGTTTAGTAAGACAGAGCAGAAAGTTGAGAAGCAAAGGCGGAGTTTGTAATAAAGATGGTTTCTTTGAAATTCTGTAGGGCAGTGTTTTTATGTAATATAAGAGCAGTGAATTGCCCATTGTGAAGAAGGGGTGGGGGCAAAGGGAGGAGTAGTTGTTTTCCTTACCCATGGCTTCAAAAACAGACAGCAAAGTCCTCAAGAAAAAAATAATTTAAAAAATACAGGTGAGCAGATTTTTCTCACAACATTATTAAAGTCTTTCTAAACAGAACAATAAGAAAAAAGTAAACGAAATAGAATAAAAATAGAATAAGCCCTTTATTTTCAAAATTATTACAAATAAACTCAAATAGCTCCAGTGGGGGGGGTTAATATATTTACAAAATAGATGGCCCACAGGTCTCTCACACTTAATGTCTAAAGAGCTTACTAGTCTTCAAGAAAAAGACAGGTGCGCAAATGCTCTAAGAGGTAATTCACAAATGGTTTACAAGAAGATAAAATATTTATATTGCAGATTATCAAAAATTTGAAATGGTTTGTGGTTGAGGTGGTAGAAAAACTCATTAATATTCCAGTAAGTACTTTCTAAACATATATGCATAAGTAATGCTCATATTGTCCCGATATACATTGTGAAATGCGTGGTACGATCTTCCATCATGTTGTCTAGTGACTGTGTGTGTGTGTGTGTGTGTGTTGTGTTGTAAGGGGGTGAATGTATGGCCTCACACAGGCTAGGTTAGCATGAAGTTACTTTTCAGACTAGAATTTTAAATGTCCACCGTCATTCTCCACTGACTCCTAGGCTTCTGCTGAGAAATTCGCTGATAGTCTAATGAAGAGTCTCTTGGATTGAACTAGTTTTTATTGCCACTTTAACTTTTTTCTTTTTGACTTTGGCTGTTGACAGTGAAGCAGTGATGTGTCTGGGTGAAGACATTTTTAAATTGAAGGACTTTTGAACTTCATGGTCCTGAATGTCCACATCTCTCCCAAGGTTTGTGAAATCTTTTTGGTCTTTATTTCTTTATATTTTCTCCCTCATCTTTTTGAGTCTTTTAATGCATTTGTTTCTTAGCTTAATGATAACATTATCATCCTTTAATTTTTTTCCTTTTATTGAAAATAGATTTTTTTCTCACATAATATATCCCGATTGTGCGTTCTTCTCCCCTTCTCTTTCCGGTTCCTTAACCCACCTTCTCTCCCACCCAGACCCATTCCATTTGTATCTTTCATTAGAAAACCCACAGTCTTCTAAGGGATAATAAATAGTACCGTAAAATAAAATATAATAAGAAAAAACAAAAGCTAACACATCAGAACAGAAGAAAATAAACAGACAGAGAAGGACAAGACCCCAGGGACAGGCATGAGAAACAAATATAGAAGCAGAGATGCACTCGCTTACACACTCGGGAATCTCATAAAAAAATCAACTGGAAGCCATAAAATATACTCCTTCCAAAAAAAGGTAAAAAGAGAGAAAAAATGAATAAAGTAAAAAGCAAGATAAAAGCTAACCAACCAACCAACCAACCAACCAAAACCCCTGATGTGCCATTATAAGACAAGGAACCTCCAAAGATGCTGTTGAGTTTGTTTTGTGCTGCCACCCACTGTAGGCAGGCAGCCTACCTTTGAGAGTACTTCGTTCCTCGGTGAGACTCCCTGGAAGGAAGCTAATTTTTCATGTGTAAGTGGTTATCAATTGGAGACAGCTTCTGGGTTAGAGATGGGGGCATGCGTCTGCTTCTCCTTTCAGCGCCAGGACTCCACCTCTCACTCATTGTAACTCTGTTTCACTGTCTTTTCTTTTGTTTCCTGTCTGGATTCTGGCCAAAGGCCAGTCCGCAAGCTGGCAGATTGCTCTCTTCTGCTCAGTTTGATCTGATGTTGCAGCTCTCTCTTGGGTTCTTTAGTCATCATGGTTTCCATTCCAGGATCTGTAATCTGCTCCTTTATTCACACTGTAAGGATCACCATGTCTCTTTTGAATTTCTGGCTTCATTCATGTCATACTTTCCAGACCTTGTTGTGTCTTCTCTTTTTCTTTGTATCTCTCCTAATACAATTATTTTTAATTTCTTTCCAAGCAAGCCATAGATCTTCATTTCTTTGGGATGTGGTCATTTGCTGCAGAATTAGTCTGCTCCTTTGACTTGTTATGTTGCCCGGCTGTTTTGTGTTCTGCGGCTTTGAATAAATGCCTGTGTATCTGATAGTGCAGTCGAGCCTTCCTGGCTTTGTTGTATTCAGGGCTTGGGTAGCTTGTGGTGATTTTGCTTGTGGGAAGCATCCCAAGGCACAATCTCCAGGAAACTCAGATAGCTGAGGTCAGCATTTGTGAAGACTGTGGGGACCTCAGTAGCCAATGACTGCAAGCTGCTGAGATCTTTCTGACCACCCTTTCCCACTGAGTGAAGTCTGTCTGGCTGTGAACTACCCCTGAATAGAGGGCAGGGTACAGATAAGGTTTCCTCATCCACCTCTGTGTAGTCATCCTCTGATTTTGTGTTACACTGTGTGTCTTCTCCTTTGCCTCATTCTAGAACTTCCCGTGAGCTATTTGGTTGGCACGTGATTATTTGTCTTTGTGAGAAAGAATATTGGCACTTCCTATTCTATCATCTTGACTTTATATGATAATTGTAAGATGAATTTTAAAACATTGCCAAAGAATGAATGGCCTGAAATAGTAAATCTGGGATATATGAGAATCTTTAATAATGTAGTCAACTTAATTAGCTTATTTCTTCCAATTTTGACTTTTTTTATTTTTTATTAGTTGATCTTGCTGGACTCAATAGACTGATGGTTTGAGTATGAACTCTGATAACCCACTCCCTGGAATTTGCTGGAGGCTGAGCAAGGATAGTCAGTATGCAGCATTTACTCGTCTGTTTCTCTGGTGACTTACTTTATTTTGTATTCTTCTATTTGGTAGATCCTTCTGAAAATCTAGAGACATTGGTAACACATCTGGAGTTTCACTGCGGCTGGTGTTCACCACAGCATCAGCAAGGACAACCTCCCAAGTCCCTGAACCTTGCAGTGCCTGAGTGGCACTGCTTTCCTGGGTGACACATGTGTGCTTGGCTGTGGGCACAAGGTAGAACCCGATTCCCCCCTTTCCTAAATCTATCTCACTTTGGGTATGAATAATGCTTCACGCCTCTGATTCTTTGGAGTCTCTCCATTGTCTCTTACTGTCCTATTAATTCTGAGGTGTGAGTTGAGGAGCCATGATGACGTTAGACTTGCTTATTCCGATTTTATCCTGTTGTAGATTAATCCAGTTGTCCCATTTAGGGACCAGTCTTACCAAGCAATTTTCAACTGAGCTATTTTTTCCCCCCTCCACACACATAATGAATGTCAACAAACAGACACTTAGCTTCTTGGCCAGCTCTTCTTTTGTCCTGTACAGGGATGGGCCAGTCTCCTTTAGCGTCAAGGGCATTCAACAGCACATGCTCCGGTGAAGGGCAAGTTGGGAATGAAGGGTGCCACTCCATGCTCTATCTCCCGCATCTAGCATCTCACATTGCACAGAGCCGGCTGTCTGTCTGCTCAACTGTACTTTGAATACATCTTTGGCCTCCGCTAAGCCGTTGTGCTCATGGCTCTCTTTTTCTTTCTCCCTACGGTAAATAAGTTGGTGTGTCTTTCCTTACATCCCAAGGACATGGTGGAGCCCAGCTGACTGACTAAAGTGAAAGAGGCTAAGAAGCCTCCAAATAGGCATAAGGAAAGTCTTAAGATGCTGACCCATGTGTCTGCCACAGAGGTAAACACTTCAGTAAGACAGAGGACTGACCTTCTGACTTCCGCCCCTCAGGGAATATTAGTTTTACCGTCTCTGCTAAAATGATGGCAACCCGGCTGGAAACTTCAGCTAGATTATTTATTCAATGTGACGGCCCCTCCTCCACACACTGGACCAACCCTGTACTCACCACCTTTCCAAACTCAGTGAGGTCTTGAGTACTTTAATAAACAAAACAAAACATCCAAATCTCATCAAAGAATCAGACCTGGGTGAATAGGCATTAAAAAATAATAGATAAAAAAATTGCCCAGTTACCTTTGTTTCTCTCAATCCAAAAAGAAAACTAGAAATACTTTCAAGATGGTCATCACCTTTAAAAATTGGAAATGCCCATTATAGCCCTTAAAATGTTAAATTCTCTCACTGATGCTCAGTGTTTTACACACACACACACACACACACACACACACACACACACACACACTGCAGTTCCAACTGCCTGTGTGGCGGAGGGAAAATTAAATTCCAAATTAAAAAAGAGCCCGTTGATTACCGCTCTCTCCTGTTAGCAGACTGATTGATTGCTCAGTGGGAAGTGGACGCTCACAAATCGTCTGCTTTTGGAGGTAACTGATAATAGAGTTTTAATACCCTAAGAAAAATAAAAGCTTCGTCCTCGGCAAGTGACTCAGAGCCTCCATTGCTTCAGTTAAGTAGCAAGGCCTGTGGTGCAGTAATTACCCCGTGAGGCTCTCAGGGAAAGGAAAGTGCATTCCAGACACCTAATCATTTACAGTTGAGTCTAATGAGCTAGTAATTTACAACTTGGGGGTGGAAGTAAGAAAAGATCCCTGCCAGGAACTGGGCAGGCTCCTTAAAATCCCGGGTTTAATGAAGGCTTTGGAGGGTGGATTCATACAGCTGAACTTGTGTAATTCCATCTGCTCGGTGCCTGGACAAGAAGTAAATGACAGGGCACTTGGGACCTACATCTGGAAACAACATGTTTCAAAGGATTTTATAAATCTTGCAGTAAACGGAGAAAAAAAAGAAGAAGAAGGGAGGGGAAAAATGAGGTAGAAAGGCCTAATTATGGGGGGGTGGGAAAGTTCCTCAAGGGCCATTGCGGGCTCTTTTTAACTCGAAGAAATAACATTTTCTCATGTCAAGGTCAGACATTGATTATAATTGCTAAAGCATGCCTGCCGAGCTCATGTGGAAGCAGCAGGTTCTGAATCCTCCTTTCTGGACCGGGAGCGTTGGGTGAAGAGCACAGAAGAGTCAGTATGCACTGATGCGCTCCAACGCCCCCCTTTTCCTATTTCTAGTTTGTAATATATCGGGTTCTGTTCACTATTTCTTTTTAGCTACATCTAGCACATGACAAGAGTTAGCTCTAAACAGATAAAAGAACGTGGGTGCAAAAACTATTTGCTGGACTATCTCGTCCTTATGCTATGCTGATGACTGGTGTGTGTGTGCGTATGTGTGTGTGTGTGTGAGTGTGTGTACGTGTGTATCAGGACTAATTTCCCTTCACTTAGCAGGAGTGTTCTTTGAATGGACTTTGTTTTTACTTCTTTAGTTTTGGCGATGCTGGGATTTGAACTCAGGGCCTGGTGTATTCTAGGGACGTGCCCCTCCAGGGAGATCCATCCCATCAGTGTTCTTCATATCTTACTTTTGTTTTATCCTATTCCCTGTCCCCTGCACATGCTCCACACTTTCCAAAGTCTCAAAAACCGTTTTCTCTTTTTCATCGTGTTTCTTCATTCTTTCCTTTGCTCGTCTCTGCAAACTGGTGAGAAACCAGTGTAGGTCAAATAGGAGAGTGGGGGGAAATAGCATTTCTTGTCTTGGAGGAGTCTTTAGGGTCAAGCAAGAGTTCCTTACTTTGTCCTCCCCTTGTCCTAGCATTTCAGATGGAAAGACTGCACGTGGTGCTTGCAAGGGCAATTAGATTGACCCAAAATAAGTTTTATTACTTCTAATCACAGTCTCGTTCCTAATTAAAGGGCCAGATAACAGTGTTTAGCATTTCTAGTGTGCGCTGAGGTTTATGTACATTATTGTAGATAATAGGCTCTCACTACCAGGTCTGAATGGTCTGGAATTCACCATATAGACCAGGCTGGCCTTGAACACACAGAGACCTACTTGCCTCTGCCTGCCAAGTGTTGGGGTTAAAGGCGTGCACCACCACACCCAACTCTTTGATAGGATCCTTGTAGGAGCCCAGTGAAACAAACTTTGCCTTCATCTCACTTTTCAGATGAGAAATTTCTTGGTTCATGGAAATGAACAGGGCAAGGTCCATAGAATGGATGTAGGGAGAATTCAACCTCAAGTCTTAACTCCAGAGCCCAGGCTTAATTCTCCTACGTTTTAACAGAGCTTCATACAGTTGAGTGTCATATTCAAGAACTTGGGAAACATTTGTCCAGGAAGCAGAGTGATAATCCTGCTGACAGCTGGGAGACACTTCTTTCCCTCCAAACATACAATTCAGTCCTTAAGTCTCTCACACGATCACTGGGTAACTGAGGACAGAAGGTATTATTGTTTTCTTGTGTAATACTCCCTGCCATATACTCTGCCACAGAGCTCAGAATCTGTCTCAAAGCTAAAGAGTAATTGGTTTTCAAGTGTTTTCTTTTCCCGGTTTCTAGAGAAAAGGCTGTTTTCCACGTCTTAACTTTGAACATACTCCTTTGATTAAAAAATAACAAACAAAGTCTTTGTTAAGTTTCTCAAGATCTAGAGTGTGCATTTTGAAAGCCTGGGCAAAACCTCTTTACTGCAATAATAATTACTCCTGCAACGCTGTGTGTGCTGACCCATAATCAGAAACACGTGACAAGGTACTCCATTCTGGTTTCAGTGCACATGAACCTCGGAGGACTTTCAAGTCAAATAAAGCCTTACATGTGTGACAAAAACAAGCTCAAGACACGGTGAATGTTGCCAGCAGTGGAATCTGAGACCAGAGGGCTAATGAGCATGGAACAATTAGAAAAATCTTAATAGTAAGCCTGAACTTCTCTTTCTTTTTGGTTTGTAGAGAGCCTGACTTGGAATTTCCATTGGTGCTACTAGCTTGCTTCCATTCTTAAGACTCTTAAGCTTAGAAATAGATAAGCTTAGAAAACCAGTCTGGTAGTAGAAGAACTATGTATGTTATCATAAAACTCGAGTGAGCGCGCGCGCGCGTGTCTGTGTGTGTGTGTGTGTACGTGTGTGTCTGTGTGTCTGTGTGTGAATCTATGAGCTTGTGTGGTTATGTGTGTATGTGATTGTGTATGTATGGTATGTGTGTGCATATGTGTGGGAATGTTTGTCTGTATGTGAGTGTTGTATGTGTGTGCATGTGTGTCTGTGTGTATATTGTATGACTATGTATGTGAATGTGTATGAGTGTGCAAATATGTGCATGCATGTGTGTCTGTGTGAGTCTGTGTGTATATGTATACGTGTGTGTGTGAAAGGGCATGTGTGATTATGTGTATATGTGTGTATGAATGGGTGTGTGTGTATTTATATGTATACAGGTATGAGCGTATATATGTATGTGCGTATTTGTGTGCATGTGTGTATATACATGTGTGTGTGTATTTGTGTATATGTGTGTATATACATGTGTGTGCGTATTTGTGTGTATGTGTGTGTGTATGTGAGAGAGAGAGAGAGAGATGGAGAGAGAGAGAGAGAGAGAGAGAGAGAGAGAGAGAGAGATATTTGTGTGTGTGGATCCAGGTACATGTGTGCATAAGCATGTGGAGATCAGAGGTTGATGTCTGGTGTTTCCCTCAGTTGTTCCTCCCTCTTCTCTGCCCCCTCCTTCTGCTTCCTCTCCCTTCTTTTCCTCTTTGAGACACAGAGTTTATCAGTTGGACTACACTAGCCAGCCAGTTAGCCTCAGAGAACCTCCCATCCCCTTTTCCCAGGTCTGAGATTACAAGGTTGTACCTGCCGCTGCCCTCACCTTTTCATGCAGATGCTAGGGATCTGAATTCACATTCTTATGCATGACTGTCTCCATGGCTCCCTTGTTTATTTCTTTAGAAGATCATGGAAATAATAAATTAAACTATCATTCTTTGGACTAGTGAGTTGTACTAACATCAGATATTCCAAGGTAACAGAGATGTGGTATATATTGACTCTCAAATATCTTCCACATGAGTTGAAAACATAAACATCATAAAAATACATAAACATAAAAATGCATAGACATCAAGACCATTTGTTGTTGCTCTTTTTTAATCTTTCTTGAGAATTACATTACTATCCCGTTTATCTGACATGATTAGAGATTGAACTTTTCCACCACATAATCCCCCGAAGTTTTATCTCTTCAAGTGCCGGTTTTTAATATTTGCAACTAGAAAGATATGGATACTTTTCTAAAGCACATGAATTGATAGTCTGTCTTCTTACAAAAGAGAAGCTGAATGTAACTTAGTCTTATCTTGTGACATCAGATTGTTGTCCCAAAACATTATTCTCTTAAACTACCATGCCTTCTGCTGTGTTGTAGGGCTGCTGCTGGGACCTAGAGGCTGTGGAGCCGCGAGGGGCTGTGCTTTATAAAGACAGTTGATACCGATCTGGACCATTTGAGCCCTCCCTCCCCCCTCAATCAATCAATCTCTCTCTCTCTCTCTCTCTCTCTCTCTGTTTGGGGTGACAGGGGGCCCTCTTTTCAAAAGTTTCTGTAGCCCTTAATCAGTAGCTCCAAAAGAATCTGCTGAACTTTTTACGTGGAAGTTGGAGCTCTCATGTCTGCACTGGCCATGTCCAGGGTGTGGCTGTTCCATCTGTCGTTCTGGATTGTGGAGTAGATGCCCAGGACCTGGCTCATTACTCACTTCTGAGTACGCCGAAGCAATTTCCATAATGTGCTGCTTATTTTGAAGTGATCTCACAGCTTTGCATCTCTCAATTCATTTTCGTGGTAGACCCTGTTTAACCCAGGAGCCCTCCAACCATCTCAGTCATCCCTATCAGAGATCCAGGTCGTAGTGTGAACCCGTGGGACCCGTGATTTAAAAGATAAAGTACACCTGGGTTTGAGGATCTCAGTTTGACAATTAGCGGTAGGTACGGTGATTTATTTTTCTCAACCGCCCAGTAAACAAACAGTTACGAGGTACCTGTTATTTGCCAGGACGTTTCCTGGGCCCCTGGGCCCGAATGCTTGGAGTGTACAACCTAGTTGGGATGACGGATAGATGGTAAAGGATTGAGTAAACACGGGTGTGGTAAAAGGTGTTAGCGCAAGCAGTGTGTCGGATGCGGTGTGAGGGACAGAGGTAGACTGAGGGTGTTAGCAGTACTGTCATTGGAGTGGTTGGCAGGAAAGACTGCAGGACTGCGTGCACGCGATATGGGACGAGTGGAACCAGAGGTACCTAAACAGGCAACCTTCTATCGTTTTCCCACTCAAGGAAGGCCAAAACGTGCTATGGCAGCTCAGGGTGAGTGGGGAATGCAGGAATTGAGTGCAGGTTGTTTCTAAAGAGTCTCTAAGCCGGGCAGTGGTGGCGCACGCCTTTAATCCCAGCACTTGGGAGGCAGAGGCAGGAGGATTTCTGAGTTCGAGGTCAGCCTGGTCTACAGAGTGAGTTCCAGGACAGCAAGGGCTACACAGAGAAACCCTGTCTCGAACCCCCTCCCCCCCCCCCCGCACAAAAACACACACACACACACACACAAAAAGAGTCTCTAGTGCTCCTTCTACAGAGATTGAGGGTTCAGGACAAAGAGGAAGCAATTGAAGCAGCACTGTTGCTGAGATGGAGACAGGGAAGACATTTACAGCTAAGTCAGAAGGCTCAGACAGAGGAGGGATGAGGGAGAACCAGGACAGGAGTACAGAAAATCAGTAGATTTGGTGGTTAAGACACAAGCTGGTTGATTCTGTTTTCTCGGCGACAAAAAGACAGAGGTCTTCTCCTGAGACTTGGGGACGAGGGACAGATGCTTGAAGAAAGTGGAAAAGGTTCAAGCCAGACATTTTAGAGAGATGAAGAGTGAAGAAGCTACAGACGGGTGGACTGCCTTCAGCTGACAGGCCCCTTTGAGACTAGTGACCATGGCCTATGGGTGTAGCTCAGTGGGTCAAAGCTTGCTTAGCATGTGCAGAGTCCAGGCTGTGCTGTGCTCATATGCTTGCAAGCCTAGCACTCACTTGGCGGGTAGATGCAGGAGGTTCAGAAGTTCAAGGCCAGCCTGCCTCAAAAGTAAAATTATTATAATAGAAAAATGATCATAACTGGAAGATGGGACTTTTTTTTTTGTTTTGGTTTTATTGTAGAAAATGCCTCTCTTATTTTTCTACTCATTTTAAAAATGATTATAACATTGTCCTTATCCCTTTGCTTATTTATGTTTAATTTTTAAATTATAGGACACTTTGATTCATTGCCTCTTTAAAGGACTTTCCCCCCTTTCTTCTTCACTCTGTGTGTCTAGAGATTGGTGGATAGTCACGTTTAAAATTCATTTTGGAGATTCCATTTATTTACTGAACATTTTTTCCTGGCCCGTCTAACTGGTGAAGAATATTTCTTGGCAACACAGACAAACTTAAAAAAGAGATTTATTTTCAAACAACTGCTTTCCTTCCAGATAATAGCAAATTACAGAAAACCATGTCTAGGTCAACCAAGGCAACTGAGAAATTCTGATTTTGACCACGGCTGAGACAATTTGCTGTGGAGATGGCCGCAGGCACACAGAGGCTCCCTAAGCCAGTTGGAGGCTGTGATTGATTTCATATGTGCTCCGAATCATGCTGGAGATAAATGTTCCGGAGGTAGATAGTTGGGGAGCGCCTTAGCCGTTTCTAATAAAACATTTTCTTAAAATTCCAAGACTTTCCCCCTATAGATGCACATAATTAAAGGATTTGAATGAGATGTATTCATGTTTGGTAATGATTTTCTACCTCTCTCCAATTATGAAAGGAACACAAAGCCTTACTAAAAGAACTTTGAAAAGTATAGACGTAACAAAGAGCCCACCAAATCAGTGGATATTCATACACATACATCGCTCTAGTTGAGATCAGATAGGTTTGTAAATTCATTTTTATGTGTTACCATGAGCTTTTTATTCATGTTTACAGTTTTCAAAGTATTTGTTCAATAGTCTTTTAACATTATATAGCACCCCACTTTGCATGCTGCCTCTAGACTCCCAGAGGTAAGGCTGTTGGGGCCACAGTAGGGCTTGGGCAGTCAGGAGTTGGGAGGCAGGTCACAGAGCTGGTTGGCATCACTTGCTGCTACTGTATCCTTTAAACTCAGTTTAAGCTAAGCTTTTACATCAAATGATTTTCCTTAAGAGGGAGTCACACTATGTATAACTCAGGCTGGCCTTGAACCTTCTGTGTAGTCCAAGTTGGCCTTGAAGCTGTGACCCTCCCTGAATAAAACTCTTGGGGAAGTGTTCTCATGCATACATAAATTTGAAGTCACCACGGATGGCTATTTAACCATGTTGTATTTCTTGACTGTTTTTCATTTCTATAGCTGGAATAAAGTTATGCACACACGTGGATCCTGATTTATAATGCTTTGACTTAGGGGTTTTTAATTTAATTTTAGTGACCTGAAAGCGGTATATATTCATTAGGAGCCATTCTCTCACGTTCAGTTTTGCTTGTTCTGTAGACTGGTGTTATGTGGTGCAGTATACACTCCTGTTGCTGAACTGACATAGCGAGTCTTAGTGCCTACTTGAATACCATGTTCATGAGGGTTAACTGTCAGTACTGTGTTGTCAGTGTCTGTGTGTGTGTGTGTGTGTGTAGAGGCCAGAGACTGACGTCAGGGTTTTTTTCTATTGCTCTTCACCTTATATTTTAAGACAGGGTCTCTCATTGATCCTAGAGACCATTATTTTGGCTTGACTACTTGGCCCACCAGTCTCCAGGATCCATTTGTCTCTGCTCCCTGCCCCACCCAGGGCTGTGTTTAAAGCTGTGTGCCGACATTCACGTCTGGTTTTTATGTGAGCGTAGAGGATCTGAACTCGTGACCTCATGTTTTCATTGTACTTTACTCCCTGCACCTCTCCAGTCTCGTTTTATTTATTTATTCATTTTGGATACTGTATTTTGTGGTTGTATTTTCATGTTTGAAAAATAACCATTCATATAATATGCCTGTTTGTATGATAAATGCATTTTTGATGTCCAGTATTTTTAAGTTATAATGAGCTTATCAGAACAGAACTATATCATAACAAGGAACATTTGTGTGAGTCTCTCTGTGTGTAATTATGTATATACTGAAGGATTTACATAGCTACAGAATTCCTGGGCCAAGAAATTGATACTATTAAATTATGCTACAGAAATATGGATGGAAGGTTAGTTCTGCAGTGCAGATTCCTAACAGCAGTGCGGAAACGGACATGCCACAGAGCACAGATGGTTTCCCTGGGTTGTTCTGTACCATGGTTGAGAAGCATCACACTGCAGCTGTCTTAATAGCCATTATCTGTCATGAGAGGCTAGATTCTAGCCATGTGCTTACCAGAGCTCCTTTTTTACACAGATTCTCTATTTCCTTGAGTATACTTCCTCATGTCTGCTCCCCTGCATCTATTTCCTGCTTCTTTGGAGTTTTCTCTACTGGAGAGTCTGTCAGGTGGTCCCTCAGATACACAGATGTGCTTTAAATATATATATAGAAAAATGGCCTTGGGCTTCATTTGTGGATATTATTATAGCTTATAGTTAAGATTATGACCTTCTAATGCCATGTAACATGTTTCATGGAGTCTAATTGATCAGTTTCTTGTTTTATGATTCCTTCTTTGGTCTTTAAACTTGAAAAAAAACCCCAAAACTTTCCCATATTCCTAAACATCAACCTATCTGGTCAACAATTTTCCCAAAAAAAAAAACCATTTGACATTAATCTACTAGAATTAATGTAAAATTATTGTTTTAAATATTAATTAAATAAACATTTCATTATTTTATTAGATATTTTAATCAATATTATTTTAATTAAAATTAACTTAGTTAATTATATTTTAATTAATTTTAAATTAGATGTTTTATTTTGATCTTACAATAGCTATGTGCATACGAGCTGTTTTTCAGCCACCGATTTTCAGCTCCATTTGGATTCTTACTGAGTAAGAAAACAAAGAAATTTATATTGTGATCCAGCTGTCTCTGTACATTGTGGTTTTATGCTGTGAGCATGCAGGTATATAAATTGTATGTTGCCTAATTTATTTGAAGGATTCCTCCTTTGTTTCAGCCTCACCAATGTCTACGTCACTTCCCCTTTCTGCTTCCCTTCCGGTTCTGCTCCCAGACTAGAACTTTTGGGGCCATGTTGCATAGAAACATTGACGATAGTTATTCTTTTCATGTTTCTGTCTTTACAGAAAACACCTCAATTTCTTGCCTTTCAGGGTTATTTTCTAAGCTTTCAGTGGATCCAAGCTTGTTAAGAGAGTTCTCTCTTAATTTTATTTGCTAAGAATCCTTTAAGATCATGAATTCTTTTTCAATAATAGAAAACCCCAATTCTTCTACCTTTGAGATGTTTCTTTCTTTCCTCTTTTATTTTGTTAAACATGAGTTGTGTTTTCTGATGTGAACCCATATAAACATGGATTCAATATATTATTTATTTGACATATTGACAGATTTTTTAATTCTTGTCATATTTTATTCAAGTACTTTATGCTTTAAAATAGGACTGATTTATTCTCCTCCTTGGAGTAGTTTATTGTGCTTCTATAGTCAAGGCTAAATAAGCAGCTTAAATGAGTTGGTCCACATTCCTTATTTTCCTGTTCTTTGAAAAATAAGGAAAGCCGCAGCTTTCTTTGAGTTTCGGCTTCTGTGGCTTGCTTTAACCAAATGAATGCAGCTGTAATTGTGTTGTGTTTGCTGTGGGCCCTAAAAGACAGACGGATTTCTGTTCTGCTCTCTTGTGATCAGCTGTCATGTAAGGAAACTCATGGTGGATTACCATCTGTGTAAGCTCTCTTGTGATCAGCTGTCATGTAAGGAAACTCATGGTGGATCACCATCTGTGTAAGTGGTAGAAAGAGACAGAGGAGGCTCAACCAGCCCCCACCCATCCAGTTTCCTCACATGAAATGCCAGGTACATTATCAAAGCCGCCTTGGGACCTCCAGCTCCAGCCTGGCTGCTTCGTCAGCAGTACTTGAGGTAGAAACAGTTCATTATGAGTAATCTGAATTTCAGAACCATAAGAAGCAATAAATGACTTTGTATTGGATTACGTCCTGGGTTTGTTCTGGTCTTTGGTATTATTTATCTTTTCTGCCCACATCACCAACATTCTTAATATTATGTCACTGAGTGTTCAAACCTGGTTCACACAATTCTCCTGCTCATTTTTTAACATTGAAAATGACAAAATGTTGCTCCTATACACCCTCATTTTCTCTTTCCCATAAAGTTCACGATATATATTATTTTGGTCACTTTTCTAAACCTTCCAGAAGGCAGATTAGAATTAAATTGAACTTATGGGTTCTTTTGTGAAGAATATTTGCAAGATTATCTTTATAACATAACTCACAATTGACCTTAATTTGTTGTTGTCTTTTTGAGACAGTCTAACGTGGTTGCTGAGTCTGGCCTAGAATTTTCTATGTGACCTAACTTGCCTTGAACACTAAGCAATCCTTCTGCCTTATCCTCTCGAACAGTGGGATTGCAGGGGTAAGTCATTACATCTGGCTATAATTGGGCTGATCGTATTTTTAAAATATCATTTATTATCAAACATATTTCACTCCTTTTACTCATTCATTATTAATTCAGAGGGCATTTCTTGTTAAGCTGAGATTTGAAACTTTTAGTGAACAAGTAGGCAGGACTTTTAAAAAGTTACATTTTTCTTTCTTTCTTTATTTAATTTTCTAGTGTAAGCACATATGTGCATTCCATGGCCTACACATGGAGACCAGAGGACAAGTTCCAGGGGTCTGTTTTCTGCTTCCACTATATGGGACCAGAGGACAAAACTCAGGTTGTCAGACTGGGAGGTAAAAGCCATCTCACCAGACAACCCAGTGTACAGGGCCTTACAGAACCAGCCAGCCTTACAGGAGGTTCTGTATAGAAATTCGAGCACCTGCTATCATTTCTTTCAGCTCTATGCCTTTCTTTCTTTCTTTCTTTCTTTCTTTCTTTCTTTCTTTCTCTTTTTTTCTTTTTCTTTCTTTCTTTTTTTGAGATGCTTAGAACTTTACTGAATGCATTAGTGTCAGGGTTCTATCTTTTCACTGGAAAAAATACATTTATCTACCATCTGTCATCTATCTATCTATCTACTATGTATATATGTATGTACGTATGTATGTATGTGTGTGCATGTGTGCCATGGCATGAGGTATGTGTCAGAGTACATCTTGCAGGCAGCAGCTCTCTCCATTTGCCCTATGGGTCCCAGGGATTGAACTCAGGTTGTCAGACTTTGAGGTTAGACACCTTTTACCTATGGAACCATCTTGCAAGTCCATGGCAGGGGTTTTATGATGTCATCTTGCTTGCTCACTGGAAGGCCAGTTCTCAGGTTGCCTTGTGAGGAGCTAGCCTTTGGACAAAGCAGCTATGCACAGCTGGAGCTTTCTTGATGACCAGTTTTCCTTCGAACTGGGCAGCAAGTCCATCACAGCTGAGTTCTGAGAAGTGCGGGAAGTCATTCTCCTGGCCTTGCTCAATAGGGTGGAGGAGGGAGTTGGTTCTCTATAGTGTCTGCTAGTTTGCATTGTTCCAAACACTCTGGGATTTTCTGGGCCACAGCCTTTCCTCTATTTCCTAGTGGGTGTTTATTTAACTTGCTTTAAAATCACTGGAGAAGTTTGGCTTCCAGCTTTGATGTAAAGAGTGACTAGTAGCCCCACAGCATGTAGCTGTTCACGCATGTAGTACAGAGCAAAGGGCTCCATGTACAGCCTGGGAGAAAGGCTCAAGGAAGTAGCACTTATGGCTTTCTGTGTCCTAGTGAAACTTCTTGCACCACTGTCCACCTTCTCCATTTCTATAAAGTTTGGACATTTGTAGATCTGCCTGCAATTCCAGCCGTAAACTTACTGTAGGTAAACAAACATGAAATTAGCACTCTGTTGGCTGCCATTTCTGTATATGCAGAAGATAGCGTCTTTGCTGATTTTACTGGGTAATTCTCATAACTACATTTATGTATTTTCAGTGTGTGTGTGTGTGTGTGTGTGTGTGTGTGTGTGTGTGAGAGAGAGAGAGAGAGAGAGAGAGAGAGAGAGAGAGAGAGAAAGGATGCTGTGGGTTGTGCTTAGAGGTCAGAGGACATCTTGCTGGGGTCAGTTCTTTCCTTCTACCACTGGGTCCCAAGAATTGAACTCAGGTTGTCAGGTTTGGCAGCAAGCTTCTTTACCTGCTGAGCCATCTTGCCAGCCCTAAATGTTTTTGTCCTTGTAAGAACTTAACCAGACACATCTGGTGTTATCATTTTTTTAGAGCCCATGAGCAAAAAACAAAATTATATTTTTCTGTTTTTATGTCACCTGTTTCTTTAATCAACCTCAACAATGTTCTCCATAGGGCCATTTGCTTAGAGAATGGAAAACAAATCTGGAAGCGGATATGAGACCAGCAAACCTTGAAACTTTTTTATGAAAGGGACTTATGTAACTAAACAAAATGATAGGCATTAGATCTTTAAAAAATAGAGGAAAACTTCTTTAAAACCATATATTCCTGTGGCGGGAAATATTAAAAATGATAACCGGCCTGCACGTTCCCGTGCTCAAGCCTGCAACTGGTGGGCCACAGCAGATCTCCTGCCGGGGATCTCACTCTCTCAGCCTGCCAACTCTCTGGAGCTGAGTCCCTTGGTGGATCTCTGCCGCCAGGCTTACACCATAACTGCCTGCCCCAAGGTCAGCCATTCCAACACCCAATACCCGGTAGAATTGAAACTCTTAAGCATATAGTTAACCAATCAGATTTATGTATCAATAAAAACACAATTTACAAGATGCCAATACAATAGTTTCAGAGCCAATTGATAATGATAAAAGATGCCCTCCTAGATTAGACAACTTATTTCAAACTCCTAACCTTTATGATCATTGGTGGCGCTACGCCAGTTCATCTTCCTACGCTGCCATCTAGATGCTCTCCTGCGCAACTCTTAGCTCCACCTCCCTGTTCCCTGTCCAATCCCAGGGCTCCTGTTGCCCTAATGTAATTGGACAGGGGAAATCCTGCAACATATCATCTTTTCTGTTTAATTAAATAAAAAAAAAATTTCTCTCAAAATATAAATTGAGCACAACTATTACCATTTTGTAAATTATGAAGTACAAGATAGACCTAACACCCAGTCCATCGTTTTTGTCATTAAGATAGAACATTGTCATCTATCCTAAATTAAAAGACTATGATTCGACCTTGATTTATGTCCTGGCTTTAGATTGTATGCCATCTGAAAACCATCCTCTTAAATCTGTTCTCTCAAAGTAAATAGCCTGGGTTGGCTATGAGAGTATAGGAAGTTTTTCAACCCCGTCAGAAATCCGAGAATGACCAACATTATCTGAAGATACAGGAAACCCAACACAGCTTCCAGAACTAAGACAAGTTGCAGAGACAGCTGCCTGCCCATACAGCCCAGTCAGTCAGGAAGGTGGAGCATCCGTCTTCAGCCTTCTGGCCCAGGACCACCTGACAGACCTTTGAGAAACAGGAATTACTAAGGACGAGCCTATTCTGTCTCAGCAGAACTAAGGTGTCCTAACCTGTAAATTGTGTCCTTTCAAGAACAGTACAGGTCTGCAAGAGAGACTGGCAATTTTCTGCCCAGTGGTGACCTAGCCACAAAGTACAGCCTCACCTGGAGGTAAGATGCTCTGCTGCTTCTTTGAATCCATGAATGGGAAGCTGCTAGGAGCTGATTTGTCTCAACCACAAGTGAATAAATAACATTAAATGTCATGTCTGTGGATTTCTGACGTTTTTGTAAACCAACTATCTCTGTAAAGTAATCTGAACTGTTGTCTGTTAATGACTCTCAGCTATTTCTAAATAAAATATCTGAAAACACCCGAACATTAAACTCAGAGCCATGGATTTTCTATTTGGCTTTTAACAGGTTTAATCATCTCAGATCAGTTTATAATCAAAATAAATTCTGTACCAAAATAAAAGATTATGACTTCAACTTAGTAACAAATATAAACATTTCTACCAAAAGAGATTATGGCTATACAATCAATTCTAGCTATTTCCTCCCTGTTCCAATTATGACCATTTCTAAATTCCCTAGAAAGACACCTATAATTACCACCTCCAGCCCGAAAGCCCAGGGAACTGGGACAATGACTCTCTGTAACTTCTTCAAGCTGAATATGGGTGTTGAGACATTTTTGAAGGGGATGGGGGAAGGATTGATTTAGTCTCTGATGCCTGTGTTCTGACTGGATCTGGCTGAGAGTCCAAGACATCAGGAGTTCAAGCAGGTCAGTTCAGCATGTCTGAACTCAAGGCTGTGGATTCTGTAATATACAAATCTCAAAACAAAATTTTAGCATCATCAAGATAACTTTTTTTGTTTGATTTTTCTGGAATCTAGTTCTCTGGGGGTCTCCCTCTATCAAATCTGATCCATATTACTCTGGAAGGTGTATAGACACTGATCACCTTTTCTAAAAATTGCAAAGATAAAACCTTTCTCCCAAATCAGCATATCCTTGAGCCAGTAACCAGAAAAACCTTTATACTGACCTCTCTCCCAGAGGAATAATATCACCACAAAACACACAATCACACCCATTTTTAAGTTTAAAACAATTGATTCACACTTTTATCTATATCTGCTTATAAGCAGGCAGCTAGCCAAAACAGGATTTAAACCCAGAATTCCTGTGGAGCCCACGTTACACAGAATTTGAGTATCCCGTAAGACATAATAGAGCAATATATTTTTATATCATTTTTCTGTTCGGCTCTCTGCCTAGAGCAGCCATCTTGTATACCAATTATCTGTTGGTCTCTCTACATGGAGCCACAGACATTAATTAATACCCGATAAAAGCAGGCAATGTTTATCACTGCACTCTCTACTCTGGAGTCAGTGATTAATTTTCCTTATCTTAGTTCAAATTAAAACAATCCAAAACAAATGAAGTAAACTAAAATAATAAGTCCTCAGAGATTTGTGTTCTTTGTTTAGTTCTCATCAGGCTATATAGTTTATTTTCTTTAAATTAGAATACTATTTATTAAATATTGAAATATAATTTTGCAATTAATCATTGTCTAGTAAAATGAAGTTTTGGTTCAATAGTAACAATAGCTATTATAATAGCTATTATACTAGGAAGCAATTGTAAGATGTTTCATATTTTTGCAAACTGCTTAATTCATATCCATATTTGTAACATTGTGAAACTCAAAATGGAGTATATAAATACATATCTTGAATCTATCTTTTATTATAAAATGTATGTATCTTCACAAACATATGCATAGTCAAAAGATAAGTTCTCCAAAATTCAATTCCATGGTGAGATGGTAGACAGTCTTTATTGTTAAAAAATTCCTTTTATTTAAAACAACACTATTGATATATTATTTTTGTGAACTTATATGCTGGGATTGAACCCAGAACCTTGAAAATGCTAGATAAGTGTTTTACCACTGAAGTACATCTCTAGCCATAATAATAATAATAATAATAATAATAATAATAATAATAATAAACAACTTAATTTTTTATTTTAAGGCAACCTCAAGAGGATTAAAGTACAAATAGAAATTCTACATTAAACAAAGATCAGCATATTCAACATATGTACGACCTATGTGACTTTATCCAAGCATATTAGATGCTCATAGTGGAGTATCCAAAAGTTATGACATTTGGCCTTTTTATAACCTAAAGTATATAGGACAGATTTTTAAAACAAATGAAGAAATGACAATTAAGGAATGCCCAAATGATTTTCCAAATTCAAATAGCTCATAACGTGTGTAGCCAAATCATTCTGAACGTGAACAGGCAGCTGTGGACTTTCACCCCACCCATATTCAAACTTAAACATGGCGAAGGAAAGCAGCTGCATCCTCAGGTACCAGGAAAATGTCGAGAGATGCCCTGGAGAGAATGGAGTCCGAGCTTGGAAATCCGAGCCATGATCGGAACCCCTGGGCTGCTGTCAGCTAATGCCCCATTCCACAATGGAGATGGTATTGTGAGGAGACCACGAAAATCTAGGTGTGTGGTGCACATGCACAGGACAGTAACAGCTGACCTACAGCCTCCCATGCCAGTTCTTACTGGGTGTACTTCAGATTGATGGAGAGGCACCTGCATCAACTGTGCTAGTGGGTCAGTCTTAGAGCCAGACCTTTCTGACTCACACAAACACAGCCCACATGTGCAGCTCCACAGCCAAGTCTCCATCTCCTCCTCAAAACTTCCCCTTAGCTCTTTCAAATCCAGCTGCTTGAAATGGCTCACCCAGCCTCACCGACAGCCATTACTCCCCTGTGTATAAGCAGCTGCTTTGCTAGAGCCAGCTCTCATCTGACCTTTTTCCAAAGAGCGAGATGTTCTGGTGGGTTCTTAAGTTCCTTGGATTTGCTTGGGTTCAGATACATTGTGTTGGACCACTAGTTGACCTGGCTATCATCCAGGGAATGCTGCAGCTGGGAAATAGCCACACATGCACAGAGTGCTCTAGGGTTGGAGACACTGGTGAGGGTCCCTGAGCTGAACTGCCGAAAGCCCGAACTGGGGATTTATGGACGCGTTTGCTTGCGAGATTCTGGCTAAGGAAAGGAAAACGGATACACCCTAGGAAATTTCAGATGGAAATTTTAAAGATAATCTCAAGATCGAGTTGGAAGGAGAAAACAGGAGAGGGAGGTGGCAGCGGACAACAGTCATGGTTAGGAAGGAAATAATATATTCAGTGTCTTGTGAAGCCTTGGAGGGAACTGTAAGTGCTCTGGGGTCTTTGTTTAGGATTTTCAGAATCCATGCTGCTCTCTTTTGGTGCTCACACCTGAGCTTCCATGTGGAAACGGTCTCTCCCCTGGAGGAGCTGGTGTTCTCACACTGCGGATCAGAAGTCACTGGAGCTGAACTGAAACGGCTACGGTTTCGGCAGAAGGAAACGCCTGTTTTGAAGAGACCAGAGTTGTAATTCCAAAATTTAAAAATGATTAGAAACAGAGAAAGGACTGGAGAGATGGATCACTGGGCAGGAACATTTGTTGCACAGGCAACACAAGGATCTGAGTTTGGATCTCAGCACCCATGGGAAACACCAAACATGGCTGCATTGTAACCATGGTTAAGTGGGAGGGGCACAGATGGGCTTCCTAGACTTGTCGGCTGCCAAACTTGCTCTGGATTCACTGAGAGACCCAATCTCAAGAGCATAAGGTAAATAACAAAGAAGGGTACCCAAGGTCCTCCTGTGGTCTCTGCGCACAACCCCACGCACCTAACCCCCAATTAAACTCTCTCTCCTTCCCTCTCTCTGTCTCCCCCACCCCTCAAAGACAACAAGTGGAGGAGGTCATTAGCTCTGAATATAGCAATACAGTACATTTACCAAACTTTATTTATTGCGGTCGGAGAATGTGAGTTGATTTCTTTTTCCCACCAGTATTTTATTATGCAACATTTTTAGACATGCCACAAAACCGAACAGATTTCTCAGTAGACACTTCGAAGTCCATTGTCTGCATTCTGTTCTCGACGTCCGCTCTAAACACCTACCATTCTAACCATCCGTTAAGTCGTCTCTACGTCTGTCATTCTAACCATCCATTAAAGCTGAAAGTCATGGGAAGTCAAGGGTCTTAATATACTGACGTTCTACTGTACCTCTGTAGCATCAACATGAGTTAAAATTTCTAAGTTTTTTTGACATGTAATTTATGTACAATGAGACACATACATAAGTGTTAATTGTTGGAAATTTAGCAAATGTGTCTTCTTGGGTGATCTAAACTTCTATTAAATTATAAAGTGTTAGCTCAATCTAGAAACTTAATCCAGAAACTTCCCCTGTCTGTGTGCTTTTTTTCCGAGATAACTTCTCCCCATTTCCTCTCCCTCCAAGGTGACTAATCTGATTTCCCCCAATGAAGCACACTTCCTGTTTCTGGGACACAGGCAAGTCCAGAAGACAGCGGCACAGGTTTATAGGCACAAGGGCACCAAGATGTTCCTGGGGTGCAACTAGGTGGGCATAGTTGTGCTTAGCTCTGTCACTAGGGGGAGCTCTGGATGTGGTGGGCAATAGTTTGTTCTGGGGTGGAATTGGTTTCTAAGAAGTGTAGACAGGAACCATGATCTGTGCATAGTCATCTGGGTGCAGAATCAAGCCTCTTTTTATCTCTTTAGTGTGGTGTATGTGTGATATGCTTGAATGTTTGTGGGTACCCATGTATGCATGCACATATGTATGTGCACATGGATGAAGGTGTCTGTGGAGTTAGAGGTTGATGTGGAGCATCCTTTCAATCATTCTCTACTTTATTTACTGTGGCAAGGTCTCTCTCTGAACTTGAAGCTCAAAATCAGTCAGTCTAGATAGCCAGCTTAGGGATCCCTTATCTCAGCTTCCCAGACACTGGAATTACAGGGAGGCTGCCAAGTCTGTCCACTTTTTATGTGAGTGCTGGGGATCTGAACTCTGGTCCTTATGATTTCAAGGCAAGTGTATCATCCACTGAGCCATTGCCCCAGCCCCTCAGTCTCTCAGTAGCTGCTCTATAAATCCCTAATCAATCTATTTGAAGGTGAACAATGATAGCAGCTGTACCGTCAAGTTATTAGCTTTAAAAGGCTCCCAGATGGTAGATAAACGAAAGGCAATACCATATACTGGCCCTGTAATTACTGACAAGGAAAGACAGACGAAGTCTTAACTTGCCCCTTTGCTACCAGGTACTCTGCTGAGAAAGTTGGAAGTGGGGCTGAAGGAGGGCAAGACTTTCAATTCAGACAACAGACAGTTTAGAGGCTAGGGGCACCCTGCCATCTTCCCAGTGAACTCCTCATGAGGGTCTGTGTTTAAGTTGAGTCAGTAAAGCCCAATGCTTTCTGTCTACTGCTTTGCACTGTCATCTTCCATAGACAGGGGTGGCTTGGCCACTTAACAAACTTCTGTCCTTTAGGTTTGCATGCACAGGGACAGGCAGACTCCTTAGCTCTTTCAAACAGTGGTCCTTCCCTGGAAATAAACATAGCTGTTGCCGCCCCTCCTTACAGCATCACTTTCTTTTGGATGCTTAGCAGTCAGTTATGCCACAAAATACCTTTTGTGTTACAGCTTCCTAAAAACCTAAAAGCATGTATCAAGATGGCATCCAGGTCAGGAGAACGTCTGCAAGTGGAGATCTAATGGATGTTACATAGCCCTTTGCCTTGAGGATTTGGAGTTACAGACCTCCAAATTATGCAACCAAGAGGCTCCATATATATCTTCAGGAGTATTTTTTTTTACACAAGTTGCTTCATAACAGTAGCGCACACCTGTAGTCCCTTGGAAGCTGATGTGAATAAATCTCTCCAGTTTGAGAATTCTTGTCCAGCTGACCAGCAAAGCAAGACTGTCTCAAAACACAAAAAACCAGTCAAACCTAAATGTGGGTTGCATGTCTGTAATACCGATGACACTCAGGAGGCTGAGGCATGATGATTGTAAGTCGGAGGCCAGCCTGGGCTACACAGTGAGATCTGGTTTCAACAACGACAACGATGACAACAACAAAAACAACGACAGCAGCAGCAGCAACAACAACAACAATGACAAAAGAAAAAAAAATCACTCTGAATAAAAACATTCTAAAAACTAAAACAACCAAAACCTCTACAACAATATCAACAGACCCAAATAAAGCACGACAGCAAAAATAGCTGAGAAGAAAGCGCCTCCTGAGACCATAACATTTACTAGTATAACATTTTATAATGATGGTGTTCACCGCATGTTCATAAACATGCCACAAGCTCCTTCCATCTGTATAATTCGTACTGGTTTTTTTTTTTTTTTCTTGTAAGCCAGTTGTAAAATTTGTTCATAGGTTTCTCCTCAGAAATCATTATTTCTCCAGAGGTGACAGGGAGGAATGTCTCCATTTTCCATTCCTGGACATTTTAGGTTGTTTTCATTTTTTGTTAGTGTAAATAATGATGATTATCACTGTCTTTCACATATGTTTTCATGTCTTGGTGCTTCTGGATAAGGATGAAAAGAAGTGATTACTAATGCCTGTTATTGTTTACTGAGGACAAATCATGTCTAGGTTCAACATATGTAAAAAGAGAAGATGAACAAATAGGAAGATGGTAGACTATCACACTGCTGTGCTCCATCTGCTGTTTTTCATTGAACCATAAGCTCCATGCTCCGGAGGCCATCTGTGGAGAATACATTAGTGTTCCTTTACAGTTCAATATTTTAAGTAGCTCAACTCTTAATTGCTTAAAATATTGTTTGCTGTTTTATACTCCTGTTGATCTTTTATTCATTGCTCCAGTTTTGTGTAGACTTTCAAACCTTTTAAACTAAGGAGTAGGTCAATGCCTGCACCCTCTCTCCTTGTCACCGTTAGTACTTCCTGGTTTTGAATTAGCAAACACTTATTGGTTTTCATTCTAGAGTTTGTTGATGCAAATTTTAAGAGCTTTAAAAATACCATTTAAGCCAGACAGTTGTGGCACGAGCCTTTAATCTCAGGATTTGGGAGAAAGAAGCAGGCAGATCTCTGAGGTCAAGGCCAGCCTGGTCGATAAAATCAATTTCAGGACATCCAGGAACAGAAAAACCTCGTCTTGGGTGGGGGGAATCCCTTTTAATACCTTTGTGTATATTTCTTATTTTTAAACAATTACATATATTTATTTTGTGTGTGTGTTGGAATCACATGTGTGTCGTGGCATATGTGTGTCAATCAGAGGACAGCTTTCAGGAGTCACTTCTCTTGGTCCATTGTGTGGGTCCTGGGGATGAACTCAGTTCATTAGGCTTGTTGGCAAATTCCTTCATATGTTGAACCTTTCTGATTATTTAAAAAGGTTCTTACTATGTAGAACTTCAAGGCTTATTTACGCAAATATTTTGTGGCTCTTTATAGCTATTGTCAGGCATTAAAATGGCAAATTACTGCACCTATGTTTAGTAGATTTTAAAGCAAAGTTATTAATATCACATATTTTGCAATAGCAACATAGAGTAGTGATCACATGGCCTTGTGGCAGGAAGTCGTGACATCTGGTAAAGCAGACACTGTCTAACTGACTGTTGTTAAATGGATTTATTGGTTTGTAACCCAGAGGTGGCTGACCTTGACAGTTGTCCATGTTTTATTTCCCTTTAAGTCTGAAGGAGAGGATCTGAGCCATCATTCTGTCTGACTATAGAGTGATGAGCCTTTTACTAGAACCCTTCCCCCAAACCCCACTGAAGTCTCAAGGACTCCCTGTAGAAGAATGTTATATTCCTCAGAGCAGGGCTTGTGTTTGCTGTGTGTGTGCCTGGATCCGTAGGTCTCTTTCAGGCCCTTGTCTCTGATCATTAGTCAAAATGTGGTTGGTTTCTAATTGTGTGTGATGTGTGTATGCTATTGTATGTGGAGGCCAAGGTCCTTGAGATCTTTCCATCTCTGTCTACAATGCTGGGGTTACCAGCGTGGTCAGCCATGCTCAGCTTTTATGGAGTAGCTGATGGGGATTTGGACTCAGATCCACATGCTTTCAAAGTAAGTACTCTTACCTAATGAGTCGGGCCCCAAAATACGTTATTTCTTAACTGGCTTCTTCAGACCACCACAGTTTAATTACGAATGCCTTTATAGTTCTGTGTAAAAGTGCCCCAGTGCTCAACTACTATCGGTCTGTAATATTCAACCAAAGCATACTAACAATACCAGAGAATAACAGTCGAGTCAGTAGATGAAAGACAGTTTTGGAAATTAGACAGGGATATTCCCAGGCTTGATAAACCCAAACTGATTCCTCCGCCTCAGCACCTCCAGGAGCCTATCATGTTGCTCATATCCTGTCATCAAGTTTCTGGAATGGATTTATATTTCCCAGTTTGGGAGCCTTCGCTTTTGTGCCCTGCCAGGAAGACCAGGGCAACCCAACTGCATCTGCTTATGTGTTATTGGGAGAAAATGCCTGACAAAAGCAATTTAAGGAAGGAAGGGTTCATTCTGGCTCACATTTTGAGGGTACAGTCCATCGTGGCAAGAAAGGCATGGCGGCAGCAGCAGGAGGCAACTGGTCACATGACACTCACAGGTCACATGATACCTGCAAGTCACATGACACCTGCAGTCAGGGAGCAGAGAAATGTGAACACTGCTGCTCAGCTTGTCACTCCTTTTTATTCAGTCGGAAGTTAGCCTGGGTCTTCCCACCTCAGTGAACTTAATCTAGACAATCCCATGATGTTTGGCAGCTAGAGAGATGGCATAGCAGTTAAGAGTACTGACTGCTCTTCCTGAGTTCTATTCCCAGCAACCACAAGGTGGCTTACAACCATCTGTAATGGGATCTGATGCCTACTTCTGGTGTGTCTGAAGACAGCAAAAGTGTACTCATACATAAAATAAATAAACAGGTCCAGAGATTTGTCTTCAAGGTGATTCTAGGTTAAGTTGTCATCCTTAACAATCACACCAGTGAAAGGAAATCATTCCCCCTCATTCAGTTTTACTCAGTTCTATTTAAAGATAAGCAAATATATGTGTGTGAGCACCTTAAATTATAATGAAAACTCCATAAAATAGCAGACACCAAAAGGCAGAGAAATTGTTTTTAAAACACAAGCAAATTATTTGAGTGTGGGAAGATTCTAAAAATAGGAGATAACACAAGTTTAAAGCATTGTATTGTGTGTGGATTAGCACTGAGATGTAATGACTGAGTGTTAGGATGAGAACAAAGTCATAGGCAGGAGAAATCCGTGCTGTGTCCACTGCTGCAGTTTGGCAACAAGAAAATTACCACTGGTGGAGAGACTGAAATCCCAGCACTAGGGAGATTGAGGCAGGAGGATTGTGAGTTGGAAGCCAGCTTGGTTTACACAAAGAGACCTTGTTAAAAGAAAATTTCCACTGGGCAATGGTGGCGCATGCCTTTAATCCCAGCACTTGGGAGGCAGAGGCAGGTGGATTTCTGAGTTCAAGGCCAGCCTGGTCTACAGAGTGAGTTCTAGGACAGCCAGGGCTACACAGAGAAACCCTGTCTTGAAAACAAAACCAAAAACAAACAAACAAACAAACAAATTCCAAGTAATAAGTGTAAAAGTTAAAGAATTACTAAAATAAGTAAGAGTGGCGAATTAAGGAAAAGTTGAATTGAATGATTTTTATTAGTCCTAAGAGAGTATTAGAAGATACAATGAGGAAATTGACGTTGTGTAAAAAGACACTTAAATGACAGCCTAAGAGACATGGCAATCCAATGGCTAAAGCAATCAAGAACATATACTAAGTGATTTAACAAATCTCGTGATTATTTATGGGCTTACACCTAAAATCCTTGATGTATTCTAGGGACAGTATTGACGACCATGACTGCTGTGGTCTGAGCAGAGCAGACAGCTATAGCCTCTGCTTGGTGGAGATTAGTATCTGTCTAGGGCTATGTATATTTAAAATTTTGTGTTTATAGAATACAAGGACCATTGCAAACTTCTTAATTATAATGCACAGTATAGGGGCTAGCTACACCTGTGAAAACTCTGGAGTGGGACATCATGACACAGCTAGAGAGTGCAAAGGTCAGGGCAACTCCACGTGGAAGATGAATTGAACAATGGAAGGAGCCAGATCCTGGATCGTGTGGGGCTTTTTAGCCTTGATGTTAGAGCAATAGAAGGCCACTGGAGAGGTTGTAAGGTTTAGAAAACTATTAACCCAAAACAACATATCTATCCAGCAGAAGGGGGAGGGTTTAGAAGTTTTAACAGTATTTTTTCATTATTTAGAGTTATTAGTGACAAGGAAAAACATAGGTAACTAAATTAAAATTTCATATTAAATGTGTTTTTAATTATTGGATAGGTTTACTATTTATCCAAATTGTCTTGATTAGGGTTTACTGCTGTGAACAGACACCATGACCAAGGCAAGTCTTATAAGGACAACATTTAATTGGGGCTGGCTTACAGGTTCAGAGGTTCAGCCCATCATCACCCAGGCGGGAGCATGGCAGCCTCCAGGCAGGCATGGTGCAGGAGGAGCTGAGGGTTCTACATCTTCATCTGAAGGCTGCTAGGAGAAGACTGGCTTCCAGGCAGCTAGGATGAGGGTCTTAAAGCTCACATCTACAGTGACACACCTACTCCATCGAGGCCACACCTACTCCAACAGGGCCACACCTTCTAACAGTGCCACTCCCTGGGCTGAGCATATACAATCCATTCACACAGATGAATACAAAAAAAATTACCAGTGATAAGTGATGATTTTAGGATTTCAAAGAGACTAATTTTTTTGATTTTCTTCTGGGTTTGCCTCATTTTTCTGAATTAAATATTAATTTTACAATTCTAGGAAGCCTGTAATGCTTTAATTTGTGATCACATTTCGGGATGCGATACATTATTTCTAGGTTTATATCTAATATATTATTTGTAGGTTTACTTAGAATATGCTTTAGGGTAAAATTATTCATTTGCTTTTTCTCTGTTTAATGTTATTTGACAGTGGGTGGATCTAACTCATTTGTATGTGTAGTTTGGATTTTATTGTTGTTAAAAGATACTACCACCAAGGCAGTTCTTACAAAGAACATCACTTAATTGGGGCTGGCTTTCAGTTTCAGAGGTTCAGTCCATTATCATGGCAGGAAGCATGGCAACGTGCAGGCCACCTTGAGGCTGGAGAAGGAGCTGAAAGTTCTACATCTTGATCAGAATGCAGCCAAGAGAAACTGACTTCTAGGCAGCTAGGTGGAGGGTCTCAAAGCCCACCCCCACAGTAACACACCTCCTCCAACAAGGCCACACCTCCTCCAACAAGGCCACACCT
>JADRCH010000141.1:3324538-3358001 GCA_019843965.1 Rhynchomys soricoides | reverse complement strand
GTGGGGTGTGTTGTGACAGAGTGTACCCTCACCCATTATTTTGCTTCTTTCTTGTTTTTTATTTATTTATTTATTTATTTATTTAATTTTCATATTTTATTTACATTTCAAATGTTTCAGATCTCCTCTTTGGAACCTCCCCATTCCCTCCACCTTCCCCCTGCCAATATGGGGATATTCTCCAACCCACCCTCCCACACACCCACCCACTCTCGTCTTTCCTCCTTGTCATTCTCCTATACTGGGGGATCTAACACCCTCAGGCCCAAGGGCCTCTCCTCCCCCTGACGGATAACAAGATCCTCCTCTGCCGCATTTGTGGCCAACACCATGGGTCTCTCTATGTGTATTCTTTAGTTGGTGGATCAGTCTCCAGAAGTATTGGGGGGTCAGGCCAGTTGCCACTGTTGCTACCTCCCTGGGGCTGCACACTCTCTCAGATCCTTCAGTCCTTTCTCCAAGCCCTCCATTTGGGACATCACACTCAGAACTACTGTTGCTGCGAAGTGACTCTTGGGTATTTCAAACTTTTGGGCTAATAACCTCTTAACAGTGAGTACATACCATATTCATTCTTTTGTGACTGCGTTACCTCGCTCAGGATAATATTTTCAAGTTCCATCCATTTGTCTGCGAATTTCATGAAGTCATTGTTTTTAATAGCTGAGTAGTATTCCATTGTGTAAATGTACCACATTTTCTGTATCCATTCCTCTGTGGAGGGACATCTGGGTTGTTTCCAGCTTCTGGCTATTATAAATATGGCTGCTATGAACATAGTGGAACATGTGTCTTTATTACATGTTGGAGCATCTTCTGGGTATATGCCCAGGAGTGGAATAGCTGGGTCCAAAGGTAGTATTATGTTCATTTTTCTGAGGGTCTGCCAAACTGATTTCCAGAGAGGTTGTATCATCTTGCATTCCCACCAGCAATGGAGGAGTGTTCCTCTTTCTCCACATCCTCGCCAACATCTGCTACCACCTGAGTTTTTGTTCTTTCTTGTTTTATGTTAGCTTTTGTATAAAAAAATACAGAAATACAAATCTGTTTTTTATTTTTTTTTTCAGAAAACACCTGTGTATATTACATTATTTAAGCCCTTATAGCCTGAGAAGTAAAGTATAAAGTTCTTGCCTTTACTTCTAATACCAATTTGGCTGTAAATATTTGGCTAAAATCACTAATTGGTGGCATTTTAATAGGTGATAAGCATCTACTGAATCCTCATATGACATATAGAAAGGCTGTGAAGAGCCTAAGAACATGGAGAAAGGGGAGAGAACCTATATCCCCATAGGCTCATATATTTGAATGCTCAGTCACCAGAGAGTGGCACTAATTGAAAGGATTAGAAGGATTGGGATGTGTAGCCTTGTTCAGGACATAGTTCTCAGCTACTGCTCCAACATCTTATTGCATGCTACCATGCTTCCTACCATGATGATAATGGACTAAACCTTTGAAACTGTAAACAAGCCCCCAATTAAATGCTTTTTTAGTAGGTTGGCTAACACAGGGAGACTCATGATGGTAAAGAACACTAGTGAAGTAGTAGACAAAATAGATGCATTCTGCAAACTGTAAAAGATGTTAATCAATTAATTAGGAGGTGCTATCTGTTTAAGTCAGCATTAAGCATTCCTACCAGTGAAAGCAGCTGTTCAAGGGCCACAAGGCTTTGTGTACAGCTTGCCATGCTAGTCATAGATTAATGGTTTTTAAAATGTCATGCTTATAGGACCTTGAGACCAACTTTCCTGTGGAATAGTTATGTCCCATGAATTTTGAAGATTCGAAAATGTGTATGAGAAGGAAACCCTGCTAACTGGGAGTCTGATGTAGTTGCCAATCATCTTCAGGGACCCAAGGACTATCCCTTGCTATGGATTAAATGTGCCCTCCAATGTTCCTGTGTTACAGACTTGGTACTTGATATAGCACTGTTGGAAGGTGAGGCTTAATAGGAGGCTCTTAAGTCGTGGGGACCCTGCTCATTATCACAGGGGTGAACTCCTTATAGAAAGGATGAAAGTGGGGTGTGGTAAAGTTGCTGCATGAGCATGAGGGCCTGAGGTGGATTCTCAGAAGCTCTGTAAAAAGCCAGCTGTGGCAATGTATTTCTGTAATGCCAGTTCTGGGGAGGCAGAGACATGAGGTTCCTTGTGGTTTGCTGGCCAGCCACTTTAGCCAAATCTGTGAACTCCAGGCTCAATAAAAGACCCTGTCTCAAAATTAAAACAGCAAAGCAATCAAGGAAGGCAACTGAAGTCAATCTTCCATCTTTATACATATGGGGAAGTAGAGGCAAGACAAGCAACAGTTCAAGGCCAGCCTTGGCTACTATATTAGTCAGGGTTCTCTAGAGTCACAGAGCTCATAGGTAGACTCTATATAGTAAGGGAATTTGTTAACAACTTACGGTCTGCAGTCAAACTCCATAACAATGGTCAGCAGCAGCTGTGAATGAAAACCCAAGGATCTAGCAGTCACTTAGTCCACAAGACTAGCAGGCGAAGAAGAGTGAATCTTCCTTCTTCCAATGTCCTTATATAGATCTCCAGCAGTAGGTGTGGCCTAGATTAGAGGTGTGCATACCACCACACCTGAAACTTGTGACTTCCAGACTCAAGTTCTAGATCACAGGTGAGCCTTCTAATTCTGGATTGTAATTCACTCCAGATATAGTCAAGTTGATAATCAGAAATAGCCACTACAATCCACCCCTTGTCAACTTGACACAAATGATATCTCATGTCAATAAGAAACAATAACAAGGTCATAAATACACCTAACATGATATAACTATTCCTCGTACAATCACAAACACATTTGTAAATTTACAATGGGGCAATGTCCCTTGGGAGCATTCCTTTAGTATCTCAACTTAAATACCAATTAAATGATGTTAAAGAAATTGGAAAACAAATATGTTCTTAACAAAATACAACAGAAGCATTCATATTACTTTATAATCCTCATTTCTGCAGCTGGTTACGTGGTCTTAGCTGGTATTTATAAGTACCTTCCTCTACTACCCATTCTGTATTTCCTCCATTCTCTGCAAGCACCTCAGCAAGTCTTGGCTCTTTTCCTGGAGGAGTGACCCATACCTTCATTCCTGATGGGTCTGCATCCTTTGTCATCCTGCTTGAATTAGGCTGTTGTAGTTTCCCATTGACTTTAATCACAGGACATGGTGGTACTAAGAGATACCCTAAGGGATCTCCTGCTCTCCAGACATAATCCTTCTTATCTCCATTGTGGAGAGGCAATCCAATTTCCCCATGGTAATCTGGATCTATCACCTCTCCTAACACTGTTATTCCTTTCTTAGCCTGTTGGTTTAAGGGCATTAGAAGCCCAAAATGACCAGGGGGGAAGTCTGACCTTCCAGTTCAATGAAATGTTTGTTGTGGCTCCTGGTAGGAGCACTACCCCCTCTGGAATGAAAACTTCTAGGCAAGCAGAACCTAGAGTTGTGGGGACAGGAAGCAAAAATTTTCCTAGAGGGTCACAAGGAGTGATAGTGAGTGGAACCTCTTGATTTCCACCCCTTGATTCCTGGACCCATGGATCCTGGCTATGGGAGAAACTGTACCATCTATTGGACGCTGATTCAAAGCATATACTGCCTCCTGAAGAACTCTGCCCCAGCTCTCCATGCTGCTGCCACCTAATTTGCTCTGTAACTGTGTCTTCAAAAGGCCATTCCATCTTTCTATCAGGCCAGCTGCTTCAGGATGATGGGGAACATGGTAAGACCAGTGAATTCCATGATCGTGGGCCCACTGTCACACTTCTCTGGCAGTGAAATGAGTTCCTTGGTCAGAAGCAATATTGTGTGGAATACCATGACGATGAATAAGGCATTCTGTCAGTCCACGGATGGTGGTTTTGGCAGAAGCATTACGTGCAGAAAAGGAAATCCATAACCAGAATAAGTATCTACCTCAGTAAGAACAAAACGTTGTCCTTTCCACAGAGGAAGCGGTCCAATGGAGTCAACCTGCCACCAGGCTGCTGATTGGTCACCTCGAGGAATGGTGCCATAACTGGGGCTCAGTGCTGGTCTCTGCTATTGGCAGATCTGCCATTCAGCAGCAGTTGTAGCCAGGTCAGCCTTGGTGAGTGGAAGTCCATGTTGTTGAGCCCAAGCATAACCTCCATCTTGGCCACCATGGCCATTTTGTTTGTGTGCCTACTGAGCAATGACCGGGATGGCTGAGGAAAGAGACTGACTGTCCACAGAACAGGTTGTCTTATCCACTTGATTATTGAACTCCTCCTCGGCTGAAGTCACCTTTTGGTGAGCATTTACATGGGACACAAATGTCTTCACAGCCTTTGCCCATTTGGAGAGATCTATCTACATACTTCTTCCCCAGATGTCTTTCTCACCAATTTTCCAATCATGATCTTTCCAAGTCCCTGACCATCCAGCCAATTCATTGACCATAGCCCATGAGTCAGTGAACAATCATACATCTGGCCATTTCTTCTTCCAAACAAACTGTAATACCATGTGTACTGCCCGAAGTTCTGCCCACTGTGAAGATTTTCCTTCACCTGTATCTTTCAGGGTTGTCCCAGAAAGGGGTTGTAATGCTGCAGCTGTCCACTTCTGGGTGGTGCCTGCATAACGTGCAGAGCCATCAGTAAACCAGGTCCTAGTCTTCTCTTCTTCAGTCAGCCAATCATAGGGAACACCCCACGAGGCTACAGGCACATGCTTGGCAGCAGATGGCATTGTTATAGGAATAGAAACCATAGGCATTTGAACAATTTCCTCATGTAACTTGCTTGTGCCTTCAGCTCCTCGGGCTCCATCACAGATGTACCACTTCCATTTGATAGTAGAGTGCTGCTGTGCATGTCCTACTTTATGACTTGGAGGGTCTGATAACACCCAGCTCATGATGGGCAGTTCAAGTCACATGGTAACTTGGTGTCCTATTGTCAAACATTCAGTTTCCACTAAGGCCCAATAGCAGGCCAAAAGCTGTTTTTCCAAGGGAGAATAGTTGTCTGCAGAGGATGGTAGAGATTTGCTCCAGAATCCCAAAGGTCTCTTCTGTGATTCACCTACAGGAGCCTGCCAGAGGCTCCAAACAGCATCTCAATCTGCCACCGACACCTCAAGTACCATCGGGTCTGCTGGATCATATGGTCCAAGTGATAGAGCAGCCTGCACAGCAGCCTGGACCTGTTGAAGAGTGTTCTCCTGTTCCAGGCCCCACACAAAGCTAGCAGCTTTCCAAGTAAATGGGCCTGAGTAACACACCCAAATGAGGAATGTGCTGTCTCCAAATAGACCCACTAAACGCTGTGCTTCTTTCTTAGTGGTGGGAGGAGCCAGGTGCAATAATTTATCTTTCACCTTAGAAGGAATATCTCTACATGCCCCACACCACTGGACTCCTAAGAATTTCACTGAGGTAGATGTTCCTTGAATTTTGGTAGGATTTGTTTCCCATCCTCTGATATGCATATGTGTTACCAATGAGTCAAAAGTGGTTGCTACTTCCTGCTTACTTGGTTCAATTAGCATAATGTCATCAATATAGTGCACCAATGTGATATTTTGTGGAAGAGAAAAACGATCAAGATCCCTTCTAACTAAGTTTTGACACAGGGCAGGAGAGTTAATATATCCTTGAGGCAAAACTGTACAGGTATACTGCTGGCCTTGCCAGCTAAAAGCAAATTGCTTCTGGTGGTCCTTATGGACAGGTACTGAGAAGAAGGCATTTTCTAGATCAATAGCTGCATACCAGGTGCCAGGAGATGTATTAATTTGCTCAAGTAATGAAACTACATTTGGTACAGCAGCTGCAATCGGAGTTACTACCTGATTTAGTTTTCGATAGTCAACTGTCATTCTCCATGATCCACTGTCTTCTGCACTGGCCAGATAGGAGAGTTAAAGGGAGATGTGGTGGGAACTGCCACCCCTGCATCTCTCAAGTCCTTGATGTTGGCACTAATTTCTGCTATTCCTGCAGGGATACGATACCATTTTTGATTCACTATTTTCTTTGGCAGAGGCAACTCTAACGGCTTCCATTCAGCCTTTCCCACCATAATAACCCTCACTCCACATCAGGGAACCAATGTGAGGATTCTGCCAGTTTCTAAGTATGTCTATCCCAATTATACATTCTGGAACTGGGGAGATGACCACAGGATGTGTTCGGGGACCTACTGGACCTACTGTGAGTCAGACATCAGTCAAAACTCCATTAATCACCTGTCCTCCATAAGCCCCTACTTTAACTGGAGGGCCACAATGTTTCTTGGGATCTCCTGGGATCAACGTCAATTAAGGGCCAGTATCCAATAGACCCCAGAAAGTCTGATTGTTTCCTTTCCCCCAGTGTACAGTTACCCTTGTAAAAGGCCGTAGGTCCCTCTGGGGAAGAACTGGAGAAAGGCTAAAACTTTTAGGTGTCTTATCAAGATCCTTCCTCAGGGGAACCTGGCCACCCCTTCATTCAAGGGGTTCTGGGTCTGCAAACTGGCTCAAGTCTGGAAATTGGTTCACTGGCCGAGATTGCCTTTTGCCAGGATCCAATGTAGCCTTTCTTTCATTTGTTTGAGAATTTTTCTGCTTATTCAGATCAAACAGATATGCAGTAGGCTTCCTATGTATTTCATACCTGGAAACACCATGACTGATTAGCCAGAACCAAAGGTCTGAACGAGTCATGCCATTATAAATTTCACTTCTCCTGTGTCATTATAAACGTTGTTTTGTCTGCACTGTCCATTATAATACCTACTATCACCTTGTTTCTGGCGATTCAGTGCTGCCACCTGGCCCTTGTTACCTCGGGGCCCAATTAAACCCATTGCATTGAATTCATCTAATTGAGCAGCAGCATCTCCAACCCTAAGGTCTGGCACAAGGAAAAGGACAAGAACAAAACTCTTCAAATGTGCCGGCGCCCCTCTCACCAGTTTGCGTCTTATAGGATTGGTGAAGGGCATGTCTTCTAGGCCTTCCCATTGTGGAGAATTAGGTTTTACACAAGGTATCCACTCTAGCATTGCAATTTCCCTGAGCCTTAAAATCCCTTCATCAACACCAAGTCAAAGGATATCAGGAATCTCCAACTCCTTCTCAGTAGGCCATCTTTTGATAAACGCTTCAGCCAACCATTCAAACAAACTTCTGACACTTTTTTTTAACTGTACGAGCTTCCATATTAAACCTAGAATCTGAACTCAGAGGACCCATGTCAATAAACTCAGCCTGATCTAGTTTTATGTTCCTTCCACCATTATCACACACCCTTAAAATCCATTCCCACACATATTCCCCAGACTTCTGCTTGAATGAATTAGCAAACTCATTGAGCTCCTTAGTGGTGTAGCTCACTTCCTCATGGACTACACTTTCTATCTCCCCTCTAGGGGCCTGTTTTGCCTTGAGTCTGGCTATAGGTCTAGAAGAAACTATTGGTGGGCCTTGAGAAACATCAATATTGTCTTGTCTGGCATTTTCTTCAGCGAAAGTCACTGCTGGTAAGTGGTAAGTGACATCCTTCCACTGCCTCTGCATCAGGTCCTACTTCCTGACCTGCTTGAGTTCCAGTCCTGACTTCCTCTGGTGATGACCAGCAATGTGGAAGTGTAAGCTGAATAAACCCTTTCCTCCCCAACTTGCTTCTTGGTCATGATGTTTGTGCAGGAATAGAAGCCCTGACTGAGACAGCTACATATGAAGGCTAGCCTAGGTGACATGAGACCCTGTTCTGTTTCTCCTGCTTCCTCTTCCTCTCCTCTTTCTATCCTACTTCTGGAACCTTCTCTTGTCCTTCTGTCTTCTGAAGTAGACTCACACTCTAAGAAGACGTTTGCCAGAGACTGATCCCACATTCCTGGACTTCTTAGCTTCTAGTTCTGTGAGCCAAATGCATTCCTGTTTATTATAAATCCCACAGTTTGAAGTTGGGTGTGGTGCTACACAACTGTAATTCCAGCACTGGGGAAGCTGAGACAACACAATCAAGTCATGGACAATCTCAATAATGAAAAATCTCAAAAAATGAAATAAACAAGAATGGTAAAAGAACCTAGTCTGTGGTGTTCCATTATAGTAGTATAAAATAGACTAATAAAACCGTCTTCCCACAAACCAAGCAAGCAAACAGAAGTCCATCCTGGCTCTCTGGGCTGCCTCATCTCTGTGGAAGTCTAGAGAAGGTAATCCTGGCGGTTGGAGAATTGTGCCTCACTGTGTCTTACCAAGAAAATGCTTTGAAGTTTGAAACCGTCTGATATCACCGGGGGGTAATGTGAATCCCTTGGGAGTCTTGCTGGGATCCTGCCTAGGAGAGGCACCAAGACATCCAGTTACAGAATGTTCTGTTCTGTTATCTGAGCATCTGGGGCCTAGGTTGCTGCACAGGTGACTGCTGCACAGGTGGCTGCTGGCCTCCTTTCTCAACCAACCTATGTCCTCTGCTGTGAAACGCAACTGCTGACCTTTGTTGTGCGAAGGCTTAGCACACAGGGGCAGCACACACACAGCCCTAGGCCAGTGCCCAGGAAATGTAGTTCCTTGGTTTAATTCTTAATGTAAACATTCAGGATGAGGGTACTCCTCAGCTGATTATGGGGGCAGTGAGGAAATTGCTACTCGTGGATTCCCAGTTATTGCTTGTTTGTTTTATGGACATGAATGTGGCTTTCCTGATTCCACACTGAGTGCTGGGCAATCGGAAGAACAAAGTGTTATCGTGATGATTGGTGAAATTACCTTCGGGGAATATAAGTCAGAATCATGTCCCAAGGAGACACAGTTATGGAGAATACTGGAGAAGCATGAACGAAGATGGAGAAGGAGCCTCGCTTGGGGGTTTAGCTCTCCTAACCATGGGCAAGAAGTTTGTGTGTCAGTAAGAGCATCAGTGAGGACAGCCACAGACTCTCCTTTTCTCGGACAGCCCAGAATTAGATTGAATTATTTTTTTTTTCTCCCCACAAATGAGTTATTTTTAAAGGGAGGTATTCTGTGCTTCTCCACTAATAAAATGATTTCACTAATGCTCGCTTTACAGTCTATGAGGGCTATTTTCTAGCTATGCTGGTAGGATATAACCTATTTTCTGCCACAGATCAGACATTTTTAGAGGAAGGTTTTCCCAGGTAGCTCTTTTAACCTTTTTACTTTCCATATTCTTCAACAGAGTCTTTTATTTTATTTAGTTCTGGGGATTGAGCCTAGAGTCTCATGTAATCTAAGCACACACTTATTAGTAATCTACTTTGAATGCATCTCACTTCCTTTATCGATTAGAAGTCAACTTAGAAGTAAATTTTAAGTATTTGATAATTGGTCATCACTTTGATAGGTTATACAAGGGCCAGATAATAGTTTTATATCCTACATACACACTTAAAGAATATTATTACTATTCTGCATAAGTATTATTGAAATGGTTTTTCAGCTGAGAAAATGAGTCTTAGAGGATTCAGTAGCTTGAGTCAGACTCTCATGTAGCTCAGGCCAGCCTTGACCTGCTGACCCTCCTGCCTCCACATCCTGAGTGCTGGGCTTACAGATGTCATCATGCCTGGTATTTGTGCTGACGATCAGTTCTAACGCAGAGCTTCATGCATGCTTGACAAGGATTCTATGACCTGAACAACCAAGCCTGCTCCTTCACTATTGTGTCACGATGCCCTCTGCTTATGATATTTATTCTTCTGTGCTTTGTGCCTCTGTATTCCTGCATTATTTCTAAGGCTTTGCTGATCTTCTTTCAGTGGTTGATCTATGTGACCTACACTGGATTTAATTTCCATCAGCTATTATTTTTTCCTTTTGATATCATGGAGGGATAGGGTTGCTATCCCACAGTCAAAAACTCTGACCCAGAATTGGAGAAGAGCCTGAGGAAAAGGAGGTCCAGTGACAGGCCCAAATTGTGATCCAGCTCAGGGGGAGGCTCCAGGGCCTGACACTATTACTGATAGTATGGTGTGCTTACAAACAGGGGCCTATCATGACTTCCCTCTGAAAGGCCCAACAAGTAACTGAAAGAGTCAGATGCAGATATTTACCCCCAACCAATGAACAGAAGCTGGTGACCCCTGTGGATGAATTAGGGAAAAGCTGGGAGAAGGTGAGGAGGAGGGTGACCCTATAGGAAGACCAGCAGTCTCAACTAACCTGGAACCTGGGGATCTCTCAGACACTGAGCCACCAACCAGGCAGCATGCACCAGCTGATATGAGGCCCCTGACACATAAATAGCAGAAGACTGCTGGGGTCTGGGTTCAGTCAGAGAAGTTGAATCTAACCCTCAAGAGACTGGAGGCCCCAGGGAGTAGGGAGGTCTGGTGGAATGGGGGAGGGGAGGTGGGGACATCCTCTTGGAGATGGGGGGAGGAGGTTTGGGATGTGGAACAGTCAGAGGGTAGACTGGGGGAGGGATAAAGTCTGGACTGTGAAAAAAATAAAAGAATAAATTAAAGAATAAATTAAAATAAAAAGGAACAATTCATTACCCAAACAACTGGCAGCCATCTCTTCTTTTGCCTGGAGGAGCTAGCCAGGGCCATGAAGTTCTCATGCATGTCTTAAGTGTGACACAAACACAGCACTCTAAATGTAAACAATTCTGTGATTTCTTCATATATGTATGAATTCACATTTTTTTTTTTTTAAAAATCACAGATCTCATCTGGAGTTCAAGATGAACCAATAGATGTGTATTATTTAACAAAAATGTGTGGAAAATATACCAAGAATGCTGAATTGAAAGCAGATGTTCTAGAATTAGAAAAATGCAACCGAAGAAAAATTCAAATTATACAATAAAAAAGCAAAAGTTTGCTTTGACAATACATTTACATTACTTCATATTTTAGGAGGTCATTATGTTGAAATATTTTTTGTTATTGTTAAAGGTTAATCATGTATGGAAAAATAGGTGAAAGAAGACACAGGATAGAAAGAAACCAAGAAGGCTCCTTACACTTTCTGTCTTGTATTCCGTGAGATTTCCTTCTGAATTAATTTTACAACTAGGTGATTGGAGAAATTGCTGATGAAACCAATTAGTACAAGGCAATTCTCCTTTGTATAATTAAGCTCCATGAGGCATGGAATTTAAATTATACCTGAAGAAACCTTGCCAAGGTGCTTCCTAGGTAGTCGAAGGTACCTGATATTAACTCCTGGTCCACAACGTCTGGGAATTGTCCATGGTTTTGTCCTGAATATTTCTAGTCTTGGCACACTTCCCATTTACTGTTCATCTGTATTTTGTTGATTTGCTTCATCACTACACTTGCACTATAGACAGAGCAAAAGAAAGTTACGGAGAAGAAATCTACTTTAAGCGTGCCTGTAATCTCCACATGTCTTTGGTGGACTCAGCTCTAGGCTACATGCATAGCATTTCAGGTAATTTCATTCCAGTCAGTTCAGGATTCTTCTGTGGAATGTGGTCTCCAAGTTATAGCCTCTCAAAGACAGGAAAGGTCATGATGGGGCCCAATAGGTCCTGTCTCACTCAGTGCAGACGTCACTGGGCTCTTCAAAGTCTGGCGCTGGAAAGGGTCCCCAACACCCGTGACTTACAATGTTCCTTTTACCTTTCTGGGTCTTTCTTCTGAAGCAAGGTCAGAACCACTATAACCATAGGTGGGCTATGAGGGAGTTTTACAGCATGCTGGGCTCTAAGCATTTTGCTTCTTCATTTAAAATACCCATAGAATTTATACTGGAAATAGCTGACTACAGAAGCTATAAAGCACCAATTTTCAAATACTTCATTGGGATTGAAATAACTCAGAGCAATCTTACAATAGCTTCAGAGTATTTAGACAAAATGGTAACTAAGTGAGTAGTTAAATGCCTAATAGTCAAATTGGGACATGTACACAAGTCTATAATGTCACCGTTGGTAAAATATTCTAGAATTTGTTTTTAAAATGATTCTTTCTTTGAAAAGTTGCACTGAACCACTAAAGAATAGCTGTAAAAACATCTTATGTGTATGGATGTATTGCCCACATGAATGTCTTTGCATGAAAAGACCAGCAGCAGAGGGCATCAGATCCCCTGGAACTGAACTTAAAGACAGTTGGTGAGCCACCATTTGGATGATGGGACTATGAATCTGGGTCTTCTGGAAAAGCAGCCAGTGCTCTTAACCACAGAGCCATTTCTCCACCAACCTTCCTCCCCAGTTCCACTCTCCACGAATTAGTAGGATTTTTAGCAATATGAACAGAACCCAAGCTTTGAATTCAAACACAAAAACTTTAAAATGTTTCTGAAGAACAATCATATTTTTTAGCTCTGAGAATTGGATCAGAAGGGATGCAAGAGGCTCCTTTAGCTTGATATTCTTCTTCCCCAAACTTCTTTCCACAGCCCCTCTGGGATCTAACAAACCCTCATTCTCCTATCTGCTAGCCCTACAAAGCAATCCTCTTTCATTCTGCCTCTGCCCAGTATATCAGAGGAGGTAAATTCAGGTAGGACTCTTATTGATTCTGGTTTTTCTTCTTCCTTCCTTCCTTCCTTCCTTCCTCCCTTCCTTTTTTCCTCCTCCTCCTCCTCCTCCTCCTCCTCCTCCTCCTCCTCCTCTTCCTCCTTTTGTTTGTTTTTCAAGACAGGTTTTTTTTTTGTCCTGGAACTCACTCTGTAGACCAGTCTGGCCTTGAACTCACAGAGATCCACTTTCCTATGCCTCCCAAGTGCTGGGATTAAAGGTATGTACCACGACTGTCTAGCTAATCTTGGTGCTTTGTCTTGTTTTGTTTTCAAGACAAGGTTTCCCTGTGTGGCCCTGAATGTCCTGGAACTTACTCCATAGACCAGGCTGGCCTTGAACTCAGAGATCTGACTTGACTGCCTTTACACCTCAATTGCCTGGCTTTTGTTAGCCATTTCTAACAGAGGCAGAGCAGTGCCATCAAGGTTGCTGTCAGCTTCTATTAGCCTCACTTGCAGAATACTTTTATGGTAAATACAGCTTGCTTCAGAATAAAGGGCACAGTAGGGAGGTGCAGTGGCTGGCTCAGCTGGATGGAAGCACTGGGGAATCTCATGGTAGAATTCTATTCTCTTAGTTTTCTCTGTTGCTGGATTGTCATTTGCCATTCTTGTGTTTGTTAAGTTGGTTATTGTTTGTCTTTCTGTTTGTAGCTTCAAAAACTCATAGTTGCCAAGTTATTTTGGCTCATGTAGATCATGACTACAGACCCCCCCTTTATTTCTGAGGGCCATGATGCCTTATGGGGCATGGGTTTCCTCAGAAATTTGTTATGTTTAATTTCTAAATGAAGACCCAAGGGTGCTTTAATAGTTGTAAAATTTGACCATTAGATAAAGACGTCTGGTCCAGGGAAAGGTGGGTAGGGGTAGGGGCAGGAGGCTGGTGGTGGGGTGCAGAGAGTTCCACTGAGCCCTGCTGGTGAGGCCACATTCCCTCAGGTCTGCTTCTGACTGTAGTGGGCATCTTCTGCTTTTGTGTTGAGAGGCAGCTTTCTTTGTTCATGTGAAGTCTTTACTGCTCAGGCCAGTAGGTACCCTGTCCAGATCTACCTTGCCCACCTGGGTCCTGTGGGTCCCATTCCCTTCACAGACTGCTCATTTGTGTTCTCCATGGAAGGGTTAACCTACAAGTCATCCAGATACAAATCTACTTCTCTATTTTCTGTCAGTCTGGAACTGGCATAGGGCCTGAAGGAGTGAGCCAGAAGCCATGGCTCCTTCTGGCTAGAATGTTTGGTCTTCTTCTGTACACAACCTTCCTCTGTAAGTTCAGCACCTTAGTTCGTCTGATAATTAGTCTCCTTCCTGTATTAACCTCTTGTCTCAGAACATAAAAACATATTCACTATGAGAAAAGGAAAAAGAATACATTAAACCAGAGACCCAGACAGCCAAAAAGTACCAGGCATCCATAGGGGAAGAACATGTGGGTGAATGAGAACATGGACTCAGGCTCACCACAACCACATAGCAAAGGATGTTATAAGAACATACAGGCCCAGCAGTGACTAATGTTTCTGCCACTGGTCCTATTACAGCACCCACCCCATCAGATATAGGTCTTTCTTGCCTCTGTCTTGTCAGCCAAAAGAGCTACTAGCTTTCTTTACTCAATAGATGCAGAGTACATCCATGTCTCTGGGTTCCTTTCATCAGGATCTTTGTAAATAGGTTCTCCATGTAAATGTCTTCAAGAATTCAATCAAGCTGAGAGAGAGAAAATCATCCTTTTCTAGGCTGTGATTGATCACTGGTCAGTTTCCCATGCTCCAGTGGATAGATCCAAACTCATGCACATACGAACAACACTAACTGTATTTAGTGGCATATAAAGGGGGGGTGAGAAGGAGGAGAGCGAGACATGAAGTAGGGAAGAGGGAGTTGGAGTATGTACATATATGTGTGTGTGTGTACATGTGTGAATGCGTGTATACAATGTATATATTAAAGTTACACCTCATACTAATGATTCCTTCCCTTTCTGACTTGCACAGGGCTCTGTATATATAATATATAATAATTTAATATAATTATATTTATAATTTTATAGATAATTATATTTTATAATTATATATACAAAATGTATATAATATATATAATTCTTAAGAACAAAGAAAAGCCAGGTATGATCATGTGTGCCTGTAATCTTAGCATCTGAGAGATGGTGGCAAGAGGTTGTTAGTTCTAGGCCAGCCTGGAATATATGAGACCTTGTCTCAAAAAAAAAATTTTTTTTTCTCATTTAAGAGTGAACAGTTTCCAGTAATGGCCTCAACTGATAAAATTTTGTGGCATTCCAAAACCTTGGGGACAAAAGGGGAAATCCTGTAAGTGTGGAAGTGGAGTTGGCAGAGATAGCATTGGCAGAGATTGACTTTAGATTTCTCAATAGCAGCAGGGGAAGCTATAAATCCATGAGCTGGGTTCTTACAAACATCGAATAACAAGTATTTTCAGCCTAGAATTTGATTTCCAGTTAGAATGTCAGTTTTGAGTGAAATAGACCAAGGCACCAGTGATTGAGGTTAAGATGGTGTCATTCAAGCATCCATTTCCAGAAAGCCATGGGAAGAGGTCTTCTGTGCAAGAAGTTGAACACACTAAAGGGAGCCATGACCCTGGAGATTGGAGAGCACTGTGCAAGACAGAAAGGAAGGAATCCCTGGTATGAGGTATAACTTTAAGTTTTTCAAACCTTATTTTTACTGATGGTTCTAAAACGCTTTAACCTCCCTTGTAGCCCACCACCCACCAGAGGTAGAGGGAAAGAAAGGATATGGGAGAAGTGGACCTGTTTAGAAAGTCCCGTCTGTGTTGTCTAAAAATCAGCAGTTCAGTTCACAGGTTAGCAGGCAGCAGCAGCTCGATCCACTCGCAAACACTTCATGGATACACCAGCAGTCCAGAATCTATAGAATCCAGTTAGCAACAATGGTGACTCAACCTAGTGGAGACAACCAGGCCACAGTCAGCAGGAGGGACCAGCGGGAACACCAGAAGTTCTCAGCTGTGCCTGTCTCAGGGAAGCAAAGATTAACCTAGACTTGAGACCCACAAGTGTTGCACAGCGAGCTGTACCAGCAAGCCAAGCTCTCCCTCCATCACTTCATGGAGTCCTATTTATACCCCCAAACACCACGTGACCTCCACGTGTCTTACCTCAGCATGTGCCCACAGAGTCCTGACAAATGCAGTTCGACTATGCAATGTAAGGTGGACCAATACATGCATGTCATTAGCAAAGAATCCTTCATCACGTGTTCTTTCATGTGTTTGCTTCATCAGAACATCCTCTCTCCTGTGTCTGCTTCTGTGAAATGTTCCTTCATGAGTCTGCCTTAGTCTTTCACCTGTATCCACTTCAGGAAAACACTCCTTCATGTGTTTGCCCCAGCAAAACACCATCCGACACAACTGACTCTCCAATGAACCCTTAAGTTTCCACTTCAATGAGGGTCCAGAAGTTAGCAGCTGCTTAGTGGGTATAGTGAGTACCCAAAAGACAATTCAGCAGGCTCTGGGGACAGTTGCAAAGAAGGGTGACAGAATAGGATAGTGCCAAAGGGGACCCCAAAAGCAGGAAGGACTGAAGGAGGATTAGTGATAAACAAACCCCACAAACATTGAAATGCCTAATATCACTAAAAGTCAAACTTGTAAGAAGATGGAAAAATGATTACACTAAGACTTCTGGATCAGTTAATTTAAAGTAATTACTATTGATTTAAACAAACCAAGAAATCAAATTAATGTTTTCAACTTTAATATAATATTTGCATTAATTTTTTGAAGAGTTCATATGTACATCTAAGGTATTTTGATCATCTTGGAGCGAAGGAGAATAGGATGGGTGGGCATATGTGTCTGTGAGTGTGTGCATGTGCATGCGTGGATGGAAGTGATGTGTGTGAGCACATGAGTGTACATATGTGATGTAGGTATGTTTGCACACATGTGAAGTGAGTAGACATGTGTGTGAACATGTGAAGAGTGTGTGCATGTATGTGTGTGTGTTGTGCAGAGATGGTGGACACAGGCAATGCAGGCATTGAAGACAATAGGCAAAGCCAACTGCATAAATCATGAAATACAGCTATGTCCTCATTACAGGATATATGGAAGGAGATGCAGAAAGAATCAGCTGCATCAAGGGTGTTGTCATCTCAAATCAGGAAATGAGGAGAAGCTATGGCGCTATGGGTTGCTAGCTTTGCCATTAATCTTGTGACTTATTGTCACTTTTGCAATAAGCCTTATACATTTTAAGCTACATGTAGGTTTAATTTTGTAAAACATTTAAAAACAAACCAAGTTTAATAAATATCACCATCAAGTATTTGAAAAAGAGAACCTTAATACAGTCGACTTTATATTATAAGAAGTAAGTAGAAAGCTCCCCCACGGACAGTCACAATAAACCCTAGCACTCTGAAGCATGGGATCTAGGCCAGCTTATGCTATACAATAAATTCCAGGCTATCAGAGGAAAGCCGGGTCTCAATGCCCAATCTAGCCTCTGCAAAAGCAAACATGTGAATAAACACACACTCATTTCCTTCCCAACCACTTTCAAGGGGTTCTGTGTTCCACTATCTTGTTCCCTGACTCTTAACAAACAGGCTTCTGGGGCCTCAAAAGATATGTTCAAAATTTAACCTCATTTTCTGTTAACTGTAGCTCCATTGGAACTAGAGACTGTGCAGGGATATGGATCTCCCTGCACATCTTGGCCTTGGGTGGCTCCTAAGTCAGATGGACGTAGAAAAGAAAGCACTCAGAGAGTGACAGACACAGGGGACATGGGAAGGGGGCCAGCTGCAGCTGGAAGCTGAACTTGAGATGCAGCCACAGAAACCACCAGCTTGAAGCTTAAGGAAGCGAAGAAGGAGCCTTTGAAGGGTGTTTGGCTCTGCAAAAGTTTGATTTGGATTTCTGGGCTTCTGGTCTGTGAGACTAAGTTTCTGTTTTTTGGATCTTCAACCACTGAGACCATCAGTAGCCCAGGCCCATGGAGATGGAGGACGTTTAAGCCTGTGACAGCACACTTGATGATGTTTACTGAGCACCTGTTGTTTGTTCACCCTGTGTAGGACCTCAGGCTGGAGTAGGTTTGCTTAACAAAGGCCACCTAAGAGTCCTGTTTCAGAAATCCCAATAGATACTCAAGGTTTGTCGAACTGAGTTCTGTGCCTCAGAGAAGATCTCAGGGCATGGGCAGCAGGAAAAGAGGATTACTGTGGGGAAGGCTGGTCAAGTGTCGTGCAGTCATAGCTTGGGCGTTGACTGTGTCCCCAAGATTCATGGGTTCAAGGCTTGGCTCCCAGCGTCTGGCAATAGAGGGCAGTGAGGGAATCTTTGAGAATGGAGTCCCGTGGGAGACCCTTAGCTGGGTAGGTATCCAGTGGGAGACCCTTAGCTGGGTATGTATCCAGCGGGAGACCCTTAGCTGGGTATGTATCCAGTGGGACACCCTTAGCTGGGTATGTATCCAGTGGGACACCCTTAGCTGGGTATGTATCCAGCGGGAGACCCTTAGCTGGGTATGTATCCAGTGGGACACCCTTAGCTGGGTATGTATCCAGTGGGACACCCTTAGCTGGGTATGTATCCAGCGGGAGACCCTTAGCTGGGTAGGTATCCAGCGGGAGACCCTTAGCTGGGTATGTATCCAGTGGGAGACCCTTAGCTGGGTATGTGTCCAGTGGGAGACCCTTAGCTGGGTATGTGTCCAGTGGGGTGTCCTCTCTGGGATTTGTGGTGCCCGAGCCCTTCCTCTTTCTCTTTTCTCTCCATACATCCCATGATGTGCAGTCTCATCACAATTATAAAAGCAACAGAGCCAACTAATCATGGATGACAGCATCCAAAACTATGAGCTTCAGTAAACCTTTTCTCTTTGGAGGTTGATTATCTCAGGTACTTTGTTATAGCAACTGAAAGTTAACAAGATTGGGAGTTTCACTTGAAGAACATTTGGCTCCCTTATTGACTACCTCCATGCCTTAGGCATGAGATTTGAAGAAAGAAAAGACAACATGTTTATTTTTTGTAGTATTTAAATTATAAGGAAAATGGATGAAATTGTGGCTGGCAGAACCATGCACAAAAGAGCATGGTAATATTGTATGGGGGTGAATTTTAAGAGTTTGATAAAACAACTAGCAGTTCTGATGGTCTCAGCATGTGCTGTCCTAATGCTGTCTTTTATTTCACTTCCTCTCCAACAGCACAGTGAGGCAACTCATTCTCATGTGTGTGAAGATGTGGAAGCTTACATTGGGGTGAGACTGTACAATCATTAAGTGGCAGAGCAGGGACTCTGAGTCAAGCAACTGCGCTTCTTCACAGTTGCCTCATACTGCATACCCACCCCACCCCAAGGCTTCATTAGGTAGATGATAGGGTGGGCTGGAAGTCAAGTGGGTCTGAATAGCAACAATGGCAGTCATCAGTGGCGGGGAAACTGATGGAGGGCTAACTAAAAAGTCTTACCTGTCAGACAGGTGACAAGTTGATTGAAGGGACAAGATAGTTAAGGTGACACAGACATAGATGTCACACATGCTTTTGTCTTTCTGCTTTTAAAGTTTGTGCTTCTAACATTAAGAATTCCGTATGTTCAATTCATTATGATCTGGCCAAGGCAGGTTACTAACCTTTGAGCTACAACAGAAAGGGGCCAAATTTCATCTGAGCCACAAAATAGATACCATTTCGTGGATCTCTCTCTGTCTCTATAGGGAGATAGAATATTCAAGTAGCCATACACTTGCTTCCCTTCTGGGTAGTTTGACTGCCAGACAACCTTGTAAGTGGACAAGTGCAGTCTACACAACACGACTCTACACATCTGTGCCCTAACTGCAAAGCAAGTCATATGTTCTTTTTTCCCCACTCAACTTCAAGTGAGTACTGTGGCGCATACCTTACGTCAAATTAAATCAAGCATTTCCTGTGTTGCTCTGCCAGCTTGCCATCACAAGGAATCATAGCCTAGCTGCTAAAACCAGAGAGATTTATTTATTTATTTCTACTGTTCTGAAGGCTAGAAGTCTAAGGTCAGAATGTCAGCAGGTTTCATTTCCCCTAATGCCTTTCTTCTTCTTGGCTGTCCTCTCACTGTGTGCCCCCATGGTCATTCTGCAGCCATGCATGATTTCATCCAAACTGTCTCTTCACGTAGATTTCAATCCACCCTCAAGACCTGGTTTCAATGGAATTGACTGTTAGAAGCCCTGGATCTCAATATATCTACTTCAGGGTTAAGGAGTCAAGCAGCCGTGGCCTTATCCAGGGTCACAGGGGTCAGGACTGAATTCAGCCTGTCCTGAGCTGTTTGTTGAGATGAGGAGCTCCAGTATCCAGGCCATTCACATAATCAGAACAGAGCCAAAAGTGACTTCATGTGGGACACTCAGGGAAGTTCCCTCCCTCTTATGTGGCCTGTTTCCCAGCTAAATACAGGTTTCAGTCATTTCTTGGCTCTGTCGATGGCCAGAAGGACATCTATGTCTGATATTGAAAGGGATGGGAACATGGATAGCTGGAAGCTGAAACTATTTGTTTAGACTCAGGAGAATGGAGAAGTTGAATGAAATGGTGTGCTCTCAGGACTGGATTGGAGCTAGAAGGGAAAGTTGGAGTCGGTCCTATTGGTTAGAGCAGGAAATTCCTTGGGAATATGTGTATATTTCCTATAAAGCAAAATGAGAGAAAGGCTTTTTTTTTGCTATATTTTGTTTTATTATTTTTGTGCATGTATGTGCTAAGGGTATGTGCATATGCACATGTATGTGTGTTCACATGTGTGTGGGTACATGTGTACATGGGGTCAGAGGTTAACATTGAGTAGCTTCCTTGATCATGTTCCAGTCTTATATACGGAGATATGGGCTTTCATTTGCATCCAGAGCTCACCACAGATTCAGTTAGCCCAGCTAGACACCATGCCCCAAAGATCCCTGGTCTCTGCCTCTAGCACTCTGGGGTAATAGGCAGGTTTCAGTGACCAGTTGGCTTTTAACACTTTTACATAAAAAAAGTGTTTATGGGATCTGAACCTCAGCTTGTGCAGCAGTGCTTTACCCATTGAGCCATTTCCACAGGTACCTTTTGCCATATATATTTATATATCCTTTTTTGTAATTCTAGTGTGTATATATATGTATATATATATCTCCTTTTTTGTAATTCTAGTGGATCTCTACGAACTTGTGAAATATTCCAGTGCATGAGTGAAAATGTATATTATGGCTTGATTTAATCATCAAATTGACCCAAGCTAGAATCACTTGGTAAGACAGTTTCAGTGGGCATATCTGTGGGGGATTGTCATAATTCAGTTGATTGATGTGTGAGGACACAGTCCACTGTGGGTGACACCATTCCCCAGGCAGGCCCTGAACTGTATGAGTGGAGAAATGAAGCTGCACATAATCGATGAAGCAAATGATCACGCATGTGTTTATTGCTCTCTGCTCTTGATTATAGATGTGATGTGACTAGCTGTCTTAAGTTTCAGCTATCTTGACTTTCAATAGACAGAAACCTGGAACTATGAGCTAAAATAATCCCATTCTTCCTCAGGTTGCTTTTGTCGGGATATTTTATCACAGCAACAGAAATGAACGGAGAACATAGTAACTATTTTCAAGGAGAGCAGTGTTAAAAGTGAGATTCCATTTTGGTGATCTACTCATCATTAACCAGTGACACCGAGTATAGAATCGGTGAGATAGTATAGATTTTTGAGAATCTCAAAAATCCCATTCTCAATATATAGAGAAGAAACCGACCCTTGTTTACATAGAGAAAATCATGTTGGTCTAGAAATGAGTGGTTGGATGAGCCAACATATATTTTTGTCTCACTCAAACGATCTCATGGGCTAATATCCTTTTGTTGTTTTGAGAGCAAGAGAGAGCTCAGGTTTTGAACCTAGAAAGAAGAACCCCTGACCTCTACATTCACAGACATACTAAGTTCCTCTTTACACAGACAGCAGAGTTCTTGATGTAGAGAGAACATACAGAGAAACACACCTACATCTTTACTGTTGTTCAGAACGGCCCTGGGACAAGTCTTGGTGTAATTAACAAGGGCTTTTTCCCTGCTTATAAATTACCTCTGCTTTGGTAATAAAAGGCATGTCCATCCTAAGCCCCATAGATAGTGAATGAATCAACAGTAAGTAGGTGAGTGATTTCCTAGCCTCATCCACCTGGAGGGTCACAAAGAAAAACATCTCTGCTGTAGCATTCTGCATTACACCGTCCAGCATAAATCTAGCAAGGGAGGGGGTGCATTAAGTCAGCAGCAGAGGGAGAGGTTCTGCTTTCCTAATAAAGAAGTGAAATGATTCCCCGTCTCTCCCAGGTCTCGCAACTATTAACTTCCTCCATTTTCTTCTTTTAAAAAGTGAGTACAGAGATCAGGATCAATAGAGTCTTCAATTCAGTGAGATTCTGGGGAGGGAAAAGCTGTGGGGATAGGAACGGAGACACCCTAGTGGGTTGGCAGATTTGGGTGCAATTTTCTGATTATACGGAGTTCACATTAACCCACTGGTTATAAGTGATAGCATTTTGTCTAAGCTCCACCCCACAGGTACCTGGCAACAGGTCTGCCTGACTCACTATAAAAGGGGCTGCCTGCCCCTCCTCCCCCTCCCCCCCCCCCCCCCACCTTCTTGCTTTCCCTCTCTTGCCATTCCCCACCCCGCTCCACATGCTCATGGCTGGCCTATTCTATACTATACTGTCCTGTGGCTGATCTCTCAGGGGGAAGGGATGCCTCAGCATGGGCTCCGCAGAGGCAACCCCTTACCCCATACCTGACTACATATCCACCAAACATATTCCTTCTCACCTTATCTTTTTATAAAACACAGCAATAAGAGCTATAACACTTAGTTATGGAATTAACATTGGCTCCACTTGGTAAAGAACTTGAGTTGTCAAAAGCAGGATTAATATTTTAGTTATTAGCTTGTTAGGTTTGTCTTTTGTCCTTTATTTCTGAACACCTTGAGATCATGGGGTGAAAAGTCAAAGATATAAAATAAACAAATATGGGGTCTGTTTTCTGGTAGAGCTAAGGTTTGAACCCTGCAAGCCCAAAAGTCTGTCCCAAGCAGAGGACAGCCTATAAGGGACAGCAGGCATTTGCCAAAGCTCCAAGAATACAGCTTCTAACACGTGCCTATATCTCTCCATAGATCTGTGACATTTGGTCACATAAAAAAGGTCATGCCCCTCAAGCCCCTCCTCAGGTAGAAGCGTGGACACGCCCCCAAGCCCCGCCACAGGTAGAGGTGTGGCCACGTAGCCTCAACAACCCCAAGTTAATGAGACACAGGCTTAGTCACGCCCCTTCCCAGTTACTATTTTAACCACGCCCCTCCCTGAGAGAGCAGGTACCGGCTTGCTGACGCCACTCTCCACAATGATAATAAACACCTTAGAACTATGGACTGTCTCTATTCATCTTCATCTGCCGTGGGAAACAATGGAACAGGCCTTCGCCTAATGAGCCAAGTGTCTACCCTCCCATTGAAGCCGTCTCAGCATTCTCAGCCGCAGCAGACCTCCGCCCAAGCCAAAGCAGCTAGCCGGTGCCCAAGGCACCCACCCGGTCCTGGTAGGGACCCCAGTGCTCCTTTCCCCCCTTTTGGCCCAGACACAATCTAGCCTGCGGTCTCATTCCATTCCCAGCTCTCCCACAGCACCCAGCAGCTTCTGCAATGCCCAGAGTCTGGAAACCCCCACGGAGATGGTTGCTATGCATCCCCCAGGGAACGGCCTCCTTTTCCACCCACAGGCTGTGTCTCCACAGAGTCTTCTCACACAGCCTGACTGGCCACTTTCCGAGTGTCCTGCCTCACTCAGGAGCTGCGAGAGCTCAGGGCAGACACTCGGGACCTCACTCTATCCCGAGCCTGTTGATCCAACAAACAAACGCTTGCCCCTCCTATACTCGGTAGAGCAAAGGCACATTTATAGAAGGTCTCTGTGTCCTGGTCCTGTCAAATCCACAAAGTGTGGGACAGTCACTAGAGTTGGTATTAGCAGGAGTCGCTAGGCCTGTCTCTGTGGGTTGCAAAAGCTCCCAAAAGCTGTTGCAGGTATCCACTTAACACCTGTGAGTCCAGACAAAAGGAAGTTTATAGGGAAGGGTATATAAAGGAGCAAATTCCTGAGGGAGTGGAGAAAGCCAATTAAGGGGGGAAGCAGGAGCCTGCTGGGATTTCATTTCCTTAAGAGCTCCAAACAATTATATCCTGGTTTACCAGGCTTTGCAGGGATGTCATATTGTGGTCCTATGCTCATTACAAGTCCCCAACAAAAGTCAGCTCACTGCCTTTGGATGACCTGCTGGGATGACAGGTGGAACGGGGCCTCTCATCTGCAGCCTGGAATCTGAGCATGGCGAAATACAGACAGTGCAATAGGCTGTGTAGAGAATTTCCATGATATCGAAGGTAGATGGGAACATAGCACAGAACCGAGGGTGGTGTTTCATAATGTCAGGAAATGAGCAGCCAAGTGCAGAGCATAGAAATACTACACAAGGGCCTCTGGATGTCACAGCAGCCATAAGCTGGCATCCAGGAGTCTCACAGGGATGGAGGGAATGAGAAGAGACGTACATAGGACAGCTGAGATCATCAGAGTTAAGATGAAGACTACATCACTTGCCCCTGTATGCCCTTGATAGCAGCAGCCTTGGGCCGAAGTCTATGGCATTGATGAGAAGTACCATTGAAGAGAATGGATGGAGAGAAAGGCAAAGCTCAGCTGAGTACAAGGTAAAACAGAGACACAGACTGAGGTCTTCAGCTCAAAAGATACTGTGACCTTCCTCTGGATGTTACACTTTCGTTAAAACTGGATTACTTCCTCAATAAATCGGGGTGTTGTGAATTTAGAGGCTTTAAGCTCATGAATGAACTGCATCTGTGTTTCCACCTCAGTAGAACTTGATTAAAGGAAGAAACTGTTCCTTCTGTGGTCTGAGGTTGTCTCTTTCATGTGTCCTCACCTCAGGAAGACTCATCTTCGCCTTTTTTGACAATGAGATAGTCCTAAGGAAAAGGAATTCACACCAAGGTCTTGGAGCTTTGTGTAGGGACAGCTTTAAGCCCTTTGCCACTTCCTAGATTTTATCAGTAAGTGAAGCTGCTGACAATTAGATGTGAATGAGACTTTATTTAACTCCTCAGGTTAAAGACCAGATAAACTTTGAATAGACCTGTTACTTCCTGGGAAAGGTGCCCCAGAGGTGCTAGGAGCTCCTCAGAAAGCTGGAGCCTGGGGTCTGCTTTCCCTGTTTTACTTGGTCTCTTCTCTCAGAAGTTGTCTTTTGGCAAATCATTAACAAGTTGTAGCTTTTCTTGACAAGTCCCTACCTGGGAGTTCTTCTCATAACAATGTAAATCTCCTTAAGACCCTAAGGATGACCCCTGAGGTGAACAGGTTAGAAACAGACAACCCTTCCATCCACTGAGATATAGGCTGCACAAGTTACATTGTCATAGTAAAATTAATATCAAAACAGAGGAATTTAAGGGCAGTGAAAATATCATGTATTTATAAAGTAAAAAACTTGATATAAAAATAGCATCATCAGAGGGCAGATTTATAACAATTTGGTTTAATGACTTTAAATAACTTCATTTTTAAATTCTAGAATCAAGCCAGACTTTGTTTAGTAAAATAGAATCATGATTCCAATGAGCTCAGTAGAAAAAAAAAATTCTTTGTAGGTGAGAAAGGACCGGAAGAAAACAGAAAATAAAAGTAACAAGACAAGCAAAGGGACAGATACGAAGCAGAAGTGGGCTGGTCATTTCCAAGTTACTTCCCCTAAACTTTGGGGACAGTGAGACCTGCTAGAACAATCCCCAGCCAGTCCACCTCAGATTACATCTTTTGTTGTAAGGATTAAGCGCGGAGGAAACCTCTTTATCCCACCAATTGAAACCGACCCACCCACCCGATAGGGCGATAGGGCGTTCTGCCGTCATCTGGAACACTGATTTCTCCAGTCAGTAGGTAGCTTAGTTTTCAGCTTGGTGCCACAAATCTAGTGTGGGAATTAGTCTAAAGCAGTGGCCTTTTGTAGTTCGTCTTCAGCTGCACTGCAAAGGTAGATGCATGGCATTATCTTCTTGTCTACAGAATACTATGAGCTGTGGGTCCTTATGGGCCACCGTAGGCTCATCACTTGTAGTAAACCACTCACATGGGAATTTGGTCACCTTGGAGGCCAGGCATGTATGGAATTGGGAGTACATGAGAAATATCTGTGTCTTCCTTTAATTATTGCTCTGAATCTAAAACTATTCTCTGAAAAAGCATTTTTAATTATTTTTTTTATGATATAATTTCACAACCTCCCCCCTTCTGAAAACTTTTCTCCCTCCAAACTTTCCCTTGCTCCTTGCTGTCTTTCAAATTCATGGGCTCTTTTTAAAAAAATTAATTATATATATTCCTGAATATAACCTGCTCATCTATATTACGATACTTTTGTGTGTGTTTTTAGGACTGACCATTTAGAATTGGATAACCAGTTGGTATGCTCTTCCCTTGAGTAAGACTATTTCTCCTGCGCTCGGCATCCCTTAGATGCCTGTATTTCTTATGTATGGTTGAGACCTCTTGGTCTTCCCTATCTACTTCGGCATGTCTGTAGTTATTGTCTTTGCTTAGCTCATGCTTATGTAGACTTGTTGGTGAGTCTTTATAGGGCTCACTTAGAAAAAATGGGGGGGGGCTTGAAACAATTCCCCTGAGGTCAGGAACAAGATAGGGACGGTCCATCCCCACTCCTTTCAATATTGTGCTAAACGTGCTGAAACAATAAGGCAAGAAAAGAAAGCTGAAGAGAGACAAGTAGGAAAGGAAGAATCCAATCTACTCCTGTTGTCAGGTAACATGGGACTGTACATTAGAGGTTCCAGGTGTTATAGAATCATTGAAACATGTTAGAAATGATAAACAAACTCAGCAGTGTGGCAGTATATAGAATCAACTCGCACAAACAAGCTGATTTTCTGTTCAACACCAGCAAAGATGCAAATGGAGGGATAGAGGACATGGGTATACTCCTGCTCACAACAGTCTCACAATACTTTTTAAATATCTAGGACTAGACCTAACCATGGAGGATCTCTAGGATGAAAACTTCAAACCTCAAAGAACAAGAGAAAAACCCTGAGAATGGACAGACATCTCATTTTCATCGGTTGGTAGAATTAATACTGTGAAAATGAGAATTAGCAAAAGCTATTTATAGATTCAATGAAACCCCAATCAAAATTTCTATCTCAGTTTTCAAAGAAATAGAAAATCATATCCTAAAATTCACAAAGAACCATGAAAGACCCCGATGGCCACACCAATCCTGAGCAAAGAGCGACGCTGGAAAGATTTCCATTCCAGATCTTAAGCTATGTTATGGAGGCATGATAATGAAAACAATATGGTACCACCACAAAAACAAAGACCCAAGCACAAGAACATGTAACTTCAGTCATTTAATATTTGACAAAGATGCCAAGAACATAAGCTGGAGGAAAAAGGTACCTTCAGTAAATGGTGCTGGGAAAACTGGATGTCCACATGCAGAAGAGTGAAATTAGACACAGATCTATCACCTTGCACAGAAACTAACTCCAAAGGGATCAAAGGTCTCATCCTGAAACACTGAAAAGACATATTTTCAAAAAATGTTCACTGCAAACCAGAAACTAACTTTAATGCCTTGAAATACTTTTCTGTTTTAATCCGACAATGATTCCCATGAGCAGTCACTATTAACTTTAAGTGTGTACTTTCCAGACAAATATTAAATGATTAAAAAAAACCCGGAGGTTCCCTTTTCATTCCCAGCACAACTGACACCTGACTCACACAAACTCTGTGAGCAGGTTTTCTGCTTGTGTCTATTTAAGGAGCCATGACACATTTGTAGAACTGGGGCTTTGCAGTTTTGTTTGTTTGTTTTTATGTTGAGTTCATCCTTGTCTTCTCAGTCTTAATGCAACAGGCCAAGAAGGGGCTTTGGGAAGCAGCAATTCAAAGCTTAGCAGGTTTCAGAGACGATCAGCATGGTAAGGATGTTCCTGGGAGCTGATCAGACAGGAAGTACTCCGTCAAGGCAGACCCCATTTCTACTGCCTATTCCCCAGAATTCCACCGTGCTGTTTCTTCTTTCTCTCTGAGCTCCCTTTTGCTTCAGATCCTCTACTCTGAGCCCCCATGGGTTCTCTTTCCTTTTATTTTGTTGTGTTGAGAGCAGTGAATTTTAAATGTGACACAGTTTTTGGATTTCCAGCTGGGGCCTCTGAAAATGCAGTACTCTGGCCTCTCTTCTAGACTTAACAAAGGCAGTGTCTAAAGATTAGGCTGCAAGAATCTACATCTTAAGCCAGCAGCTCAGTGGTTGCTTTCCACAGTCAAATTTGATAACCAATACAGAAAAATTTTTGTGTCTGTCCTCCAGGAAATCTAAATATGTCATGAAAATGATCACTTTATACCAGAGGCTGTTAATTAAACGAAGAAAAACATCTCATATAGCAGTGACCCTAGCCCAGATTTTATATTAAAATCTTGGAGGTGGGATTTAAATTAAAACCCCTGCTGAGCCACACTGGAAGCCAACCAAATCGTTTTCCAGAGAGCCTACATTTAAAGCAATGACACAGCATTTTTAAAAAATGTCTGTTTCTTGATGATTCCCATCTATACTTATAAACTACAGTTTTGTAGAATGGAGGGGGTGGGGCACAGAACACAAGAATAAGCCTCTGGAAGGCAGCATACAGGAATCACCTGATCTTACTAAGACCTAGGTGAATGAACCTGTGAGTTGAATTGAATGGTGCGCAGAATTCGGTTTCGGTGTTTCTGTTTTTTTGTTTTATTTTGTTTTTGTTTTTGTTTTGATTTGATTTTAGCCAGGGTCTTCTATGTAACCCAGGCTGATCTTGAATCTGAGTCCCTCCTGAGAGCACAGGTATGTGCCACTATGCTCTACGGGAATTTTTATTTGTAAACAAGCAGCCAGGTCCCTAGACGGCACTCTAGGAAGTACCAAGGCATGTGACTCCTCACTCTCAAATTTTGCTTCCTGTCAGAAACAACAGAGGGACTTTCCAGTAGCTAAGGCTACACTCTAAGACCAGTCAAATAAGGGTCTCTTTGAGTGGAATTAGACATCTGTAGGATGTTTGCTTTTAAACTTTCCAGGTAAATGCAACACACAGCGCAGGCTGTGAACTAGTGCAGAAGAGGATCAATGAATTCATAATAAATCTGAAAGGAGACTGGGAGTTTCAAACAGATTGAACCTCGAGGAGCATCGAGATTGATCCCTTAACTGATGATGGCAAACTGATGTCATCACCAAATTTTTTTTTAAAAAGGTTTTACTTGACTAATGGGGAATTGTATTTTCCCTTAAGCCCCCAGACCCACCTAATCTCTCTCTCTCTCTCTCTCTCTCTCTCTCTCTCTCTCTCTCTCTCACACACACACACACACACACACACACACACACGCACACTGTTATTTTCAGCGTACCTGAGGTGAGCTTCGTGGTGGGTCATAGTCCACTTCCTTACCCACACCTGGCCTATGCTGATTTTAAGATGAGAAGCCTAGAGAACTGAACACATGAATTCTGTTTAAAACAAACAACTTGGTGCCCATGGAAACAAGCTAGCAATATTGCCCAAGAAAGTCTTCTGGAATGGTCCTCTCTGTTAACAACTGTTCTAAGTTATCAGCTCTGGGAGCATCCAAATTGGCTGGATGCATATGAGGGTGACAACATGTCAGGGCTGTTAGACAGGGGTTTCAGGATCTCGCTTCTTGCTTGACTCCTCGGGAACAGCTATCCTTCCTCCTCTCCCCATGATCTAAGAGAAGATAGCTCTTTCCAATAGGAAGGCCTAAAACTAAACACATATCAGCACTATGTCATCTGACCTCCACATTTTCCCAGTGTGTGAAGGGGGTTGCCTAACATGTTAGTCAGCTTTACTTTGCTATGACATGTTTGAGAGTATTGACTCCAAGTGACTTAGTTAGGGTTTTCATTGCTGTGAAGAGACATTATGACCAAGGCAAATCTTACAAAGGAAAACATTTAATTGGGGATGGCTCACTGTTTAAGAGATTTAGTCCATTATCATCATGGTGGGAAGCAGGGCAGCATCCAGGCAGACATGATGCTGGAGGAGTTGAGAGTTCTATATCTTGAATGGCAAACAGAGGAGGGGGACTGGGTTCCACACTGAGTGGAGTTTGAGCATAGAAGACCTCAAAGCCTGCCCCCAAAGTGACATTCTTCCTCCAACAAGGCCACACCCACTCCAACAAGGCTATAATTCCTAATAGCGACATTCCCCACGGCCAAGCATTCAAACACATGAGTCTACAGGGGTCTAACCTATTCAAACCCACACATCAAGGAAAGAAATTTTATTTTGGCTCCTAGTTTTAAAGGTTTCAGTCACAGTCAACTGGCTCTGTTGATGAGGTTGTGTCATGGCAGAAGCATGCTACAGAAGGCCTCTCACTTTGTGAGGTCCTGGAAGCAGAGAGAAGGGGCCCAAAACAAGAAGGTCACATCACTAATTGGATCCCACTTCCTAAATTTCTATTACTCCCAATAGACTACCAAATTATAAAACTGCAGCTTTTATAACTATTGACTTACATCAATAAGTCCCACATCTGAGTCTTGCTGCATTGAGAACCAAGACCTTCACACATAAGCCTTTAGGGATGTGCTAGGCCCCAAGTATTTCACCTTAGTTCTTTAGCTGAACCTATTGTTTTTCTTGTAATGTTGTTCCAGGGCATGCAGTAATCAGATAGTCCTTACCTGGTGGGTTTGTTTGTTTGTTTTGTTTTGGTGTGCATGTGTGTCTCCTATATGATATATCACTCATACTTCCTCACTTTCTTACCTTTCTGAGTCTTCTGGGTTCTTCCTTGAGGTAGGTCTTAGCTCTATGGACACAATCTCTTCTTTGCAGAAACAAGCTGACGGAGATCATCTGCTCCCAGGAGAGTCCTCTGGGAGAAGATGGATATAAGGCTGCACATGAACTCCTCACTGAGGACAAAATGGTGTCATTCTGGAAGCCTATGAGCAGGGGAAGCACTTATCAATTCAAATAACCTCAGAGAATCTTACTGTTTCTTCTAAGACAGCCTGGAGCAAGGATGCTTGGCCATGAGTCCCATGGTTAGATACCCATTTCTACTTTCAGTCCAGTTATTCCCAGCCATGCTGAGCCACAGCCTTTCTGACATGCATGGACAGAACCCTCTCTGCAGAGCCTCTCCTGGCTCCTTCTGGGTCCACTGTCCTCCTTTTCTCCACTCCTAGTTCTTCTAAAACTTTTCTAGGTTTCTTAATTTTCTTGAACTCAGAATCATCTCGCCACTTTAAAGAAGTCAGAGGGGAGCTCTGTAGATATTCTGCACTTGAACATGAGTTAGCATGCTTGGAACATGTGTGAGTCGGATTTCCATCATTGTGACAACAATAGCTGAGGAAATCAGCTCATTAGGAAGAAACAATTTAGTTTGTTTCAGATATTTCAGCCCATGGTCACTTAGTCCAGGTGGCTTTGGGCCTCTGGTACCATGGTACACCATGACAGGGACTCATGTAAAAGGGTGCTCACTTTGTGATGGGAAGAAAGCAAAGATAAGACACAGGAAAAGGTTACAGTCTCAATACACTCTTTAAGAACATGCCTCTAACTAATGAGTTTTCTTCCATAAGGCCCTCCTTCCCTCCCTCCTTCCCTCCCTCCTTCTCTCCCTCCTTCTCTCCCTCCTTCCCTTCTGAAGGCTTCACCAGCTGCTGATAAGACCACAGGTTGGGCCTAGTGTTTAACACATAGGCTTCCAGGGGGCACTACACATCCAAATTACAGCAATGACTGCTGAAGATTCAGGGAGAGGTAATACCAAGGATAAAGGCTTTCACTGAAATGAATCCATTTTCTACTTCTGTAACAGAATACTAATTTATGAAGAAATTATTTCTAACAGTTCTAACTGCTAGAAAGTCCCACCCCTCTAATCTCAGCACACTGGAGTCAGATACAGGTGAATTTCTGGGTTCAAGGCCAACTGGAAAGCTAGTTCTAGGCTAGCCAGGACTACAAAGTAATATTCTATGTCAAAAATAAATAAATAAATAAATAAATAAATAAATAAATAGTCTAGGAAGCACAAGCAGGGTCTGGTGAGGAATTTCCTTTCTGACTAAATCATAGCAGTGGAAATACACAGACAAATTGCACTGGCACAGGTTCTGTGGAGGCCTCCATGAGAATGGCCTTCATAGGCTCATGTATTTGAATGCTTGGTTCCAGGTTAGTGGAACTGTTTGGGAAGAATTAGAAGGTGTGGCCTTGTCGGAGGAGGTGTGTTACTGGAGAATGGCTTTGAGGGCTTAAAAGTCCACAGCACTCCCAGTTAGCTTTCTCTTCCTCTGCCTCTAGTTTCAGATAAAGGTGTAAGCTCTCAGCTACCTCACCAGTGTCATGCCTGCATCCCTACTGCTGTGCTCCCCACCACGGTGGCCATGGACTCTGACCCTCTGGAGTTTTGAACCCCAAATTAAACTTTTTTTTTTTTAAAATAAGTTTCCCTGGTCATAGTGTTTAATAACAGCAATTGAAAAAGTAAGCCAGATACACATGGTGGGGGAGAGAAGAGAAAGGAAAGGAGCTGACAGCTCACTTTTCAATAAAATCAATCTTATGCTAACCAAGTAATACCAAAATAACATTAAATTAATCTGTTCTATTAGCTATTAAGTAAACAATAATGAAGCTACAAATTGTAGAGCCCGAGAGGTTAGGTATATAGGAAGGGATTGGGGGCACATGGCTCTCTCTGGGAGGGGGCAATAGAATAGATTTAATGGGTGGAATGGGGGCAAGGGGATGAGAATGAGGGATCAAGTTGAGGAAGAAAATGCCTGGAAAGACAGTTAGAATTGGGAAGGATCTGAGGGGAGGTATGGAAACCCAGTGCAGTGGGAACTTCCTAAAATATAGGAAGGTGATCCTAATGAAGTCAGAGAATAATGGGGGAGACAGAATTCCAGCTGGCTATCTCTTATCACCAAAGGAAGCTTCCAGTACCAGCACTGTGTTACATCCTATTGAGTTGTTGGCTGAAGGGGTTTCATGGAAATCCCCAAACAACCCAAACTGTCACCAAGACAATAGACTGCTCTCCACAGCCTGACAGCAAGGCCCCATTCCTAAAGACAACACCCACAAAACTCATTGAACATGGAGAGGTCAAGCTGATGCCTCTATAGAACCTACACTCCTGTCTTTTAATGTCTTTTGTACAGGAAGGTAATCTGAATGCTGCCAAAAGAGAAGCATAAACACAAGCCTAGCCACAAACCTTTTGAGTTACAATGCTGTCCTGCCTGCAAAATTTGCTAGGGTGATGGTGGCACAAAGCTTTTGAGAGTATCCAACCAGTGTCTAATTTGACTTAGGGCCCACTTATGGATGGAACCCATACCTGACACTGCTTGGGTAACCAAGAGGCAGAGACTAGATATCCTAGAGACCTAGGGTGAAACCAAATACTGCTTCCTTTAATAAGTAGTGGTAAGATGATTCCCAATGTACTCAAAAATTAGTGCCTTATTCCAGGGTCATCAGAGGAAAGTTTCCTCTTGCAGTAGTCAGGAACAAATATGGTGACCCACAGCTGGACATTATGGAGAGAGAGAGAGGAGAAAGAGAGAGAGAGAGAGAGAGAGAGAGAGAGAGACAGAGAGAGACAGAGACAGACAGAAAGAGAGACAGACATAGAGAGAGACAGAGAGACAGACAGAGAGAGGCAGGGACAGAGAGACAGAGAGAGATAGAGAGATAGA
>JADRCH010000141.1:3265919-3315065 GCA_019843965.1 Rhynchomys soricoides | reverse complement strand
TCTGCTTGTGTACATGTGTGTTTATGTCTGCTTGTGTACATGTGTGTGATTTCACAGTTATCCACTGGGCACTGGAGGAAGGACATGATATCAGAAAATGCATTTCCCAAACATTGGGATAATCATTTTTTTACAAAGAGCATTCTTAGATACTCATGGTGCTATTTCAACCCAAACAACCTAGACTTTGGAGATACTCCTACGCCAGACAGCTTCTTCCTACTGCTCCTAGTGTGAGATTTCCCCCATTTTATTTTTATTTGAGAAAATTTTTCTATTAAAGGTATATGTTTGTCATCAGGCAGGTACCGATGTTAGCCCATTCTAACTGGAGCACATTGGGAATCATGCTCTCTGACATCTCAATGACATGTAGAAAGTATAGGTTACATGATAAAAGGACCCACCAGCCTTTTGACATTGAAATTTTAAAAAATCAAACTAATTCACATTATCCGTGTCCTGTTATACAATCGTGGACATCCCTGAAAATGAATCTGAATTATAGATAGGACAATGACTCTCTCAATATGTTTCCCTTACCCTTTCCTTTCTTCTTTTAATAATAATTTTAACCAACTCTATAGGAAATGTTTGTAAGGCTGGAGCTGTCCAATATTATCGTAACTAATTTTTAGAAATAGCTTCATGTCTGAGCCATGGCAGAGGACTAGTCCCAATTCCTGTTGCAGAAGGTAAAACTTCTAGACCTTTCCTTGTTTTCTCTTAAAGCTAAAAACTGGATATACAATTTAGGCTCAGCAATCAGAAATACCACTCCCCCCCCCCCCCCCCATTCTTTGATGTTGAGCTGGCAACTCAAGCAGGCAGGACCAGAAGAGAACCCTTTCTGGCAGGTGAGAGAGATAAAGGAAGAAATCCTCCATACCCATGTTCAGGAGTGGCTGAGCTAGCTTGACGTCCACTGGTGGTAGTGTTGAGAGTGGCAGCTGCAGCTTGGTGTGATGGTGGCTGGCAGAATTATCATGTATGGTCTGGGTGTAAACTACTTACTCAGTGAAGAACAGCTGAACATTCAGGATGGCAACATTTGATAGAGCCCCACCACTGGCTAAGAAGAACTAGCAAGGTTTTTTTTATCAGAGAGATACTGTGGGTCCTTGCCTAGGACAATAGAAACCAGTAAAACTGAGCTAATACACAGAACTTTGAAATTTGATGATAAATAGAATTTAGTCTTCAGTGGGATTTTATGGAAATGGCTTGCATTTGGGTCTGAGGTTTCCGTCCTTACATTCAGATATTGTCAGGAGGCCAATTATGGAGGCCAATTACCTCTCTGATGGAGATGCTTCTGAGCTGGGAGAAATCCTCTGTCCTCGTCTTATTAGATGAAAATCCCTTCTCTAGATTCTTACTAGAACTGAGTAACTTTCTGAAGACATACTTTGCTGGCTTGCTGTGAGTATATGGAATTAGGGATGGCTCCTTGCCTCGCCTTTATTTGTGAGCTCAAGAACATTTAGAACCGTGGTGCTCCCTCACCGAGCACAGGGACCACTTGAAAATAAACAATAAGTAAGTCAAGTCCTACCTAGAAACATAAACCAGTCAATATCTCTGTGGTTAGGATCTAGAAACTAATTATTTTAAATTATTTTAAAGTGTCTCAAGGAATTTTAATGTGATTTTGAGCAGTAGTTGGTGATCTGAACCCAGGGCCTGGCACCCACTGGGCGAGCACAGAATCACTCAGTATACTTTAGCCTGTTTCTTACGTTTTATTTGATACAAGGTCTTACTAAACCACTCAGATTAGTCTTGAACTCACTTTGTAATCCAGACTGGATTAAATCTGTGATTCTTCTGTCTCAGCCACACCCTCCCCGAGTATCTGAAACTACAGATACTTCCAATACTTAAAGTCCATTATTTAAAGGAGTTTGACGAAGTGTTATTTGACACTATGTTATCATAAGTAAACTATCTATAATACAAAATGATAACTTTATATTACTGCATAAAGAACAAAAGAACATAGTATTACATACTAAGAAAATATGTTCAAGTTGGAGTCTGTTTCAGTTTTGGCAATAGCAAATGTCTTAGTTACTTTTCTATTGCCATGACAAAATACCACAACCAAGGCAACATAGAAAAGAAAGAGTTTAAGTTGAAGCTACCATTCCAAAGAGTTAGAGTTCACAACCATTATGGCGGGGTCCACGGTGGCAAGCAGGCAGACATAGTGTGGTGCTGGAGCAGAAGCTGAGGGCTTGCATCAGACCCACAAGCAAGAAGCAGAGAGATAACTAGGAATGGTATGGGTTTACTCACCTTCAGTAACACACCTGCTCCAAAAGACCACACCTCCTAATCCTTCCCAAAAGAGTCCCACCAACTGGGGACCCAGCATTCAACTATATGAGCCTATGGGGGCCATTCTTATTCAAACCACCCAGAGCAAATTAAAATTATAAATGTTTATGAACCCCTAGCTCAGAAGACAGCGACACCATAGACATATTACAAACAAAAGATATCTCATATGGTATATACGTACCTTGTATGAATTATGTATTATATGTTATGTCCAAACGAAAATATATACCATAGCCTATGTAGAATAATTAAAGAGAATGATATTTGGTTGAACAGTCAGGGAATAACTATGCTTATTCTAACTTTCTCTGAACCGGCCTTTAAGGAAAGTTAAAATCTCAAGAGCCCTTACGTATAAGAAATAGGTTAGAACATGGGAAAGAACATGGGAACTTGTGTAGAGAAGAGGCCATGCCTCATCAAAGTCAAAGACAGGGATGAGGGTCGGAATAGTGGAACAAGAGAGCAGTGAGAGATGGAGCCTGGGAGGCGGGGAGACGTGGCAGGAGGAGGATCGTGGTGAAAATGAAAGGTTGGGAAGTCAGCAGGTTTTGCCATCTTAGTCGGTGATCTGATCAATAAACCGGAGACTCAGAGTTTACCATAGGATCTTCAAGTTCCGGTTAGAAGAAATGGGAAAAAAAACCAAAAAACCAAATCAAAACAAAACAAAATACACCCTGAGAGCTCCATGCCAACGAGCAAGCATGATCCTTTTACACATTTCTGGTTTGGGGGGCGCTAGCTTTGAAGCCTGTAAGACTTCCGCTTTGCTGCTTTGCTCTCTGATTCTGGCCAATGAGCATTGAGTCCCCGTCTGCCTGTATTTAAGACACAGCAAAGCCTTCCTCCCCAAGGGTTTCAAGTGAATGCAAATGAAGCTGTACCTGTAGCGTACTGGGCAGGTAGCCACCCTGTGGCTGTTGATCATCATCTTAAAATGCTTCGTCTGGGCTTTTAAACACTCCTTACAGGCCTTGGGCATATATGTTACGGCTTCCACTTTTGTGTATTTATGAGATTTCTGTGTGTGTCTCTGCGTCTATAACTGTTTCCTGTGCTTTTCCTATGGCTCTTTTTCTTCTGCTTGTTTTGTTCTATTCCGGTTTATTTGTTTTTGTTTTATCTTACTTTATTATTACTTTTAGATAAATGTTTGAGAGAGAGAGGGAGAGAGAGAGGATTTGGATGGGAGGGGTAGGAAGGATTGGGGAAGAGTTGGGGGAAGGGAACCATAATCAGAATATATTGTGTGAAAAATTATCTATTTTCAATAAAAGATAAAAATTATGTACTAGCCCTTTAATAGTGCATTATGAACCAGAGATTAGGATCACTACTCCCTCTCCCTCTCCTCTGTCTCCTTTCCCCTTCCCCCTCCCCCCTCCCCCTCTCTTCAGGGACTCATGTAGCTTAGGCTGGCCTCAGGGTTGCTACATAGTTGAGGATACCTTTGAATGAGAAGTTTAGTCAGATTTAGTCTACCAGCCTTTACAACTACTCAAATAAGCATTGGCCTCTACTAGGCCAACCTAAACACACCAGAAATTCTAGGCAACTATGCTGTTTCTGTGGAGGCAACAGTTCCATTCTGTCCCCTAGAAACTAATAGAAAGTGTCCGTGAGGAGGAGCTAGCAACCCGGAGTACTGTAGGCCGTTTGATTTAATCTGATGGTTGAATTACGCAGAAAAGATCTATGTAGTACCATGCAGTACATGGTGGCCATGGAGTACATCAGAGACCCTGGGATAATAGAGCTGAACCTTTGGTTTATTGTGGATATAGGATAAAAGATGTAATATTTAGTAATATTTCACTGGGCAGTGGTGGCCACACCTTTGATGCCAGCACTCCTGAGGCAGAGGCAAAGGCAGGCAGAACTCTGTGAGTTTGAGACCAACCTGGCCCACAGAGTGAGTTACAGCATAGCCAAGGCCACACAGAGAAATTAGGTCTCAAAAAGACAAAACTAAACCAAACACAATTCATAACATTTCCTGAGATGATCAGCTGGATGTTCACAAGGTTGTGATGGATCCCTGAGCTCGCTGGTGGAAACTCTTGGAGGGACTGGAGCCTCACAGGCTCTGTTGCCATTGGATTGTCTTCTTACCTAAGCACTCTGAGCCTTGGGGTTGCCTTAGTCACTCTGGACAGATGTACGAGCACACTGCATCAAATGCCTTTCTTCCTTTTCCCCCTCCTATGACTCGTACAAGAATGATTACATGTGTTGTACAAGTCAACAGCCGCATGACTTGTGGTTTTTACAAACCTCTCTGGTAGCTTTTTCCAACATGTACAGTTCACCCTGCTCCTGGGACTACACCCCAGGGACAGAAATGTAAATGTACTGAATGTGCAGGCATGAGGCATGGAGGTGATTGACCCCCAATGGGCAGACAGGAAACAGACATGCTCAGTTGTGCTCTCAACAAGCAACTAGAAAGACTGATGTCACTTAATAGTCCCTATTTACAACAAGGCTCTAAGCCTAGGTGTCATCCTTTCTGAACTGACCCATGGGCCCAGGCCTGCACAAAGAACACTAAAAGCATAGTGTGAAGAATAAATCCCATTATATGCCCAGGAGGCCATGCACAGCCCAAGCAAATGTAGAGAGGGAATCATTGTGGACTGCTGAGTACCACGGTTCACAGACAGATGGACCCAGACACTCCCTAGCTGCCAATGTCTTTTGGGGGCAAAAGAAAATATTACAAGTCATAAGGCGAACATTTAGTTGGTTTTCCTCATGTGATACAAGGCAGACTTTCAATGTTTTTCCAACTCCTGTGCTATGGAGAAAGGGTCTGAAGCAAGTGAAGGAACAGACCCTTACCACAGCGGATGCAATGCTGGTCTAATCAGAGGAAGGGAAAGACCGTATCATTTAGGATAAACAAAAAGGGGAGAGCAATTTAATTGGCTCCTGATGTTTCGTCTGACACAGGCCAGAAGTCTTAAAACCTAGAGGCTTATTTTTATTTGTGAGTATATTTATTTTTATTTTTTTAAAATGAGTTTTCCATCTGTGCTGTCTTGACTGGAATTCCAGTCAAGAAACTTCCAACCTGGCATCTTTGATCTTATGCTCACCTTTCAAAAGCATGAAAAGGTCTTCCCCTTCCCTTATGTAAAAGTACTTCCAGCCAGTGTTTAATATTAAAGAGATGTTTATCGGACCTGGGAAGGCCATATTGAAGCTATTCTGCAGTTGGCCCTTTCTCTCCTTGGCTCTTCATTTTCTCGAAGCCACAACTCCCCCCCCCCCCCACCATTCTCAACCCACTGTATTTCTTAACACGGTTGGCTTTGTACAGATGAGGGGGTGTGGGTGGCTATCCATAAAGCTGGTCTAAAAGCGAGGGAGGATAATAAGAAAGAAATGGGTGTTTCCTCTGCGAAGCCTCCTGACCGGCTGTGGATCCTCTGCGAAGCCTCCTGACCGGCTGTGGAGGTTGCAGGACTGCCGGCGTCAGCACCTTGTGCTTGCTGATCCTTGATGAGAAGTCCAGGCTTCCAGGCAGTCCCTGGACGATGACTCTTAGTGGGGAACCCCTTACTCCCCATATCTAAGAAAACCATCTGTGTATAAATCATCTAAGTTCAGCAGATCAAACAGGTCTCAGTGAACACATGTAAATAAAATGAAACTTGATTTGCAAAAACCAACCAGTAATTGTGTGTGTGTGTGTGTGTGTGTGTGTGTCTTTTCAAGTGAAAGTCATGAAGCCTAGGGATCAGATAAGATTCTAGAACAAACTGGCATTTTATTCCAATTTGCTTTCCACAATGTTTTTGGTTTTTTGTTTTTAAATAAGCTGTGATGCTTATCAGTTGGCTTACATGTTATGTGAGTTTTCTTACTCAATGGAGATATGTTTATGGAATGTGTACCTTTCCAATGTTTTAAACAAAACATTCATCAAGAGAAATGCTTCAACTTTAAGGAAACTTTATTTCCCACTGTCTTTTTGTTATTATTTTATAATTATTATTTTTATGTATAATATATATAAAATAATATATAATAAATATAATTATTATTATTATATAGCTCAGGCTGGCCTTGAACTTGCTATATAGCAAAGGTTTATTTTGAACTCCTGGTCCTCCTGCTTTCACCTCCCAGTGCTAGGATCACAGGCCATGCCCCCCCCCCCCCAGAATTTATGATCACCATTAATTTAGAAAATGAGGCACAATAAGATGAACAGTTGTATAGCAAACAGAATCCATTAATGATCAAAAATTATACAGCGTTTCTTCAAATTATAGACTCTGGAGATAAAGTTTGGGTGTACTTTCATTTACATACAACTACATGTAAATTACATATAATTCAATTAATATGCAACGTTTTAGTAGCCATAGATTGCAATAAAAAGCAATAAGCTTCTAAATAATACTTTTGAACTTTCTGTTTTGAATGAAGTGATCTTTGCCTGTCTCCTCCCCCTGAAGCTCCAGGTTTGGAAGGAATTTCTTCATCTACCCACAAAACTTTAATATCACACAGAACAACTAAGGCGTTTGTATAGAAGGTTTATGTGGGGAAGGTTTTTTGAAAGACACCAACTTAGTAAAACTTGGTGAAGGAGAAAGTAGACAACTCACTGTCGGCTTTTAGAACTCCATTTATTATACATTTCAGACAGCAGCGGGCCAGCGGTTTGCATGTTTCTCTCTGAATCAAAGAAGGGGGGTGCACTTTACAGATTCCAGCTGTGCTTACTTTGGGGTTTCCTGGCTCTCCACTCTTCTGGGCTCTGTAGCCTACATGTCCAAACCTTAGGGGGCACTCCGTCCAGCACAAATCAGTCTCCTTCCATTCTGTTCTAGAACTAAGGAATGTGTAATGTGTAATGCTCCTGATGGCCTGAGATGCCAGGGGAGGAGGGAGAAGGGAAGAGGGAGGAGGGAGGAGGGAAGGAGAGAGGAAGGGAGGAGAGTGAAGGAGAGGGAGGGAGGAGGACAAGGAAAGAGGAGGGAGAGAGGAAGAACAGTGAGACAGGGAAAAGGAGGAGAGGGAGGAGAAAGGGAGGAGAGGGAGGAGGGTGAAGGAGAGGGAGAAAGAGGAGGAGGGGGAGGAGGAGGAGGATAGAGACGTAAGGATAATGAGACGACTAGAACCTTGAAAGTAAGCTCAGTGTGTCCCATTAAGTTGGAAGGAAGGAAGGGAGGAAAGAAAGAACGAACGAAGGAAGGACAAAAAAAACAAAAATGGAAGCATCTAAAGATGAAGAATTGGAAAAAAGAAAGAGCCTTACCTAATTGCTACTTCCTTCCTAGGTCCTGGTTCTTAAAAGTAAATGTGCACTAGAGTCTCCTAGAAGGCTTGTCAAATGCTCTCAGGACCTGCCACAGTTCCTCACTTCTTGGAGCTACTGTGAGGTCTGCCTTTTAACAAGGAAGACTTTCCTTGACATGCTGGAGTTGAGAAGCAGCTGTCCCAGGTTTGGGGGCTGGGAGAGACTGTCTGCAGACTGCCTACATAGCATAGGATCTGTGCTTCAGAGAGAATGGGGGCAGGGAGTCAGACATGTAAAGGAAATTGCCCAAAGAGCAAAGCCAAGTGACAGTACAAAGTAGGAGAAAAGGAGGTGGAGATTGACAGAGGTCTGCTAAGGGCTTCAGCATGCAGTGTGCCTGGGGAAGTCATGTAGCAGACAGAGGCAAGAGCAGAAAAAAAAACAAACCAAACCAAAACAAAAAAACCCACTGAGCTGCCACTAAGGTGTTGATCAAAGTAGCCAAAAGTTGTATCTAGAAAGTGCCCAAGTCTCTTGTCAATCCTGTTTCCCAATATGAGGACTGGAGACGAAGGTCAGTAATAGAATGCCTCATATGTACAATGCCCTGGCCTCAACCGGCATGTAGCATGGTTAACTGAATGAATGAATGATGAATGAATACTACTTAGCACATGGTAATAGAGAGATGAATGCTGGAGAGATACAGTGAAGGGGATCGTGAGAGTACCTAATGCCATCCTTATCTTTTCATTGTTAGATGCTGATAACAAGGCTACCTGCCTATATAGCAAGTCTCCATGAAACGGATTCCTACAGTGCCTCCCTAAAATATCTACAAAACCACAGCAGAACAAAATAAAAGGTGAGTCTTATACAATAAAAAGTGACAACAAAATAAATGACTATGAGCCGCTCTCTCGAAAGAACAACTGGTGCTCTTGTGAGGCACAAACAAGGGGGAAAGCCTTCCATCTATCTAGCCACTCCCCGGTGTCTGCGCTACATTGTAGCTCTGTTGGTTTGCTTGGATACCGCTTTGAGCACGTCTAGCCCTGGCTTCTTTAGGTCTAGGAAGCAGCCCAGAAGCTCCAGGGTGCTGTTTCCCTGACATCATTTCTAGATGTTTTCATTGCTTTTTGTCCTGAAACTAGGAATGTGAGAGTTTTATGTCAGGCACTCAGAATCTTTGCAAATGCTAAGACAGTGTTTAATACTCACGGCAATCCATTAAAAGAGGCAATCTTAACTTGGTTGTCAATGAGAAAATCAGCTACTCGAATGGGACCCTAGAAAGAATGCCTGATGCAGCACAAGTTCAATAGCCAAAGAGAAACAGACTATGGTTTCAACCAGCTTTACCTAACACACTGGATGCGCTTGGATCACCTGATCCTATCACGGCACTGCTATGGTTATACTTTGTCTGAGACATGAAGTAATGCATGTATTCGTTTGGTTTCCTGCAGGGTCCACTTTGCCACTTACCAGTTTTGTTTTAATTTTTTTTAGCAATAATATTTCAAATCTATGAGAGTTCATCATTACCATCCATTTCCTACTTGCTAATACATTCTAATGGAATTGTGTATTGAACTTCTAATCATCTTTTAAATCTTGTGGGAAACACTAGTTGGAATGTTTTCCAAGTGTGACTTAGTTTTCTCCATTACATTCTCCGGCTAAGGCCATTTTCTCTTATTTTTCAATTTAATGTGCCTCTTCCTGATGGCTGAGAGTCTTCTAGTGAGTTTTCTGTGACTGTACACTCATAAAGGAAGGATAGAATGACCAGCATCAGAAGCTGGCTCGGGCTTCCTTAACAATCTTGTTGGGCCACCTTAAGTACCCGTTGGTAGGCTTCTTATCTCCCTTACGCTGTCCTCATGCTGACATGTGGTTGCTGTATGACAGTATTATGAGGTGGGACCCTTAAGAAGGGACTAGGCTCCACCCTCACTAATAGATTTGTGCAATTTTAGCCAAATGAGTGTGGCCATGATGTCAGTGGGCTCCTGATGAAAGGCTCAGCTCCAATCTTTCCATCTCTGTGTGTCACTTCTTTGCCATGTTATGAGGCAACCAAAGCGAGTGCTGTGCTCTTGGACTCCCAGTCTTTGAAACTGTGAGCCAAGCAAATGTCCATTACTCAGAGGTATCCATGCTGTAGAATTCTGTTACAGAGACAGAAAATCTACTTAGACGCACCTCTTCCCTGTCTTTTTGGGGAGCAGGTAGATATAAGCATCCTCTGGATAGAGCAATAGCACTTGGACTAGGCCAGGAAGCTTGTTTCTTTGGATGATGTGAAGGCTGCATTCATGTTTATGAGTTTATAATGTGAAACCAGCCTAGACATATGCCAACAGATAAAGAGATGTGTACCTACACAATGGAATTCTCTAAGCTGGAAAGAAGAAGGAAAATGGATGGAGCTTCAGACCATTAGGTCAAGTGAAGTAAGACAGACTCCCAGGTGAGTCTAGAGAGATAGGGAGAAGATGCAAGTGGAAGGTGGACTGAGCTGGGTAGCAGAGAGCTCTAAGGAGGAGGGCCAAAGAGGGTGGGGGAGGGAATGGAAAATACCATGTTATTCTCCTGCAAAGGGTCTGTATTTAGACACGCATACAAGCAAGGCACAAAAATACATATGTATGAACATCTCATAATGAAAGTTATAAACAACAATAAAAATAATAAATAGATGCTGCCAGACGGCTTAGCAGTTAAAGGTACTTTACCACCAAACCTCACTGCCTGAGTTCAATGCCATGCATCCACAGAGTGGAACCAATTCCTGCAAGCTGTTCTCTGTTCTACACACACATAGACATACACAGACACACACACACACACACACACACAGAGACACACACATACACACACACAGACACAAAGAAAGAGACACATGCAGAGACACATACAGACATAGACACACACACAGACACACAGATACACAGATACACACACACAGAGACACACACAGAGAGACACATACACACACAGACACACAGATACACAGAGATAGAGACACATACACACACAGATAGACACAGACAGACACAGACACACACAGAGACACATACACAGACACAGAGACACACAGAGACATACACAGAGACACACACAGACATAGACACACACACAGACACACAGATACACAGACACACACAGAGAGACACATACACACACAGAGACACACACATACACACAGATACACAGAGATAGAGACACATACACACACACAGAGACACAGACACACACAGTCACATACACAGATACAGAGACAAACACAGCGACACACACAGACACAAATCACACAGAGAGAAAGAGAGAGGCATGTAACACTCCCTGACATCAATCAATAAATACAAATTTAAAAGTAAATGAAAAAGATGTTCAGACTAAAACCAGATCTAAACAATGGTCTCCTTGCAGCTCTTTTTGTGAGTCTGTGTGCTGAGCTCATGGCAAATCTTGGAATTTTGGCACCTGATTGGAAATGTAGTTGCCACTTAGAAGCAGGAAGGACTTACCATTATATATGGGGGTACTGTTTGTGTTTGTGGTTATTATAATTGCAGTGGTTGGGATTGAACCCAAGGCCTGATGCATGCTAGGCAAGTGTTCTATCACTAAACTGCACCCCCAACCTCTGGTTTTACCTTCTACAGGTTCAGTTATCTCTGGATTATTGTTAAATAATTAGCAATATTAATTATTTGGACAAAAATCTGATTAATATTATACTATTAATATTAAGGATTCAAAATAATTATTCATATTACTTGTTATATCATGATGATTGCTTATTTTATTCTTAGCTGTTATACTTCATTTCTTTTTGTGCCTACCATATTAATTAAACTTTATTACAGTTGTAAATATACAGAAGAAACATCTTATACGGTGTTTGGTATTATCAGACCACCACTGAGAGTCATGGGATGTATCCCCTATAGATAAGGAGAACCACTATATTAACATAGTGAATATGTAATCCAGGAAACTTAGGTTTTATATATTTACTTTCAAGGTTCATTTGGTAAGAACAGCCCAGATAAACACAACGGATGACTCCTGAAGCCAACTTTGAATTCCAAAACCTCTACTACATAGAATTTTCCACCATAAACCACAAAAGGAAAACTGCCCAAGTTAAGTATTAAAGCCCATTCATGCTTAGTCACCGTGGTAAGTCCTTCCTGCTTCTAAGTGGCAACTACATTTCCAATCAGGTGCCAAAATTCCAAGATTTGCCATGAGCAAAGGTTGTGTGTGTGAGTGGTTAAGAAGCCATTTTAGTTTCCCAAAGACAGGATACTAAAAGCCAATGGAAGCAACTTACAAAAGTTGACTAAATGACCATAGAGAGGCAGGGCATGGTCAAAGAGGATCATGGGATGGAAAAAATCTTTTTAGGGGAAGGTAGGCAAGGCTGTGCTGCAAGATACTGGAAATAGAGGTTTAGGTTTTAAGATATGTGTTGGGTTGCTGGAAAAAGAGCTTCCAAATACAGAGGATTATACATATACATATACATATAATACAGTATATGTAATATAATATAGAAATATATAATAAATATATATAATATATGTTACATATATGTAATAACATGTATTTCACAATACATATTATGTATATATGTATATGTGTATGTGTATATTTATATTTTCTTTCCTGTGTCAACTAACAATCTACTAGTAAGTAGTCCAGGTTCATGGGACAGCTCTCCTGCCTCTAGTTAATCTTGCTTCTTCAATTCCTAGGGTATTTCTTTAGTTGGTTGAAATTAGAGCAAGCTATAAAGGGAAAACACAGAGATGGAGCACAAGCAATTTCCTTATGATACAAAAGGCTACCACACCCTTCCCTTCTGCTGAGGAGAATGACTCCATGTCCATATCTGCTACAAAGCAGTCTGGCAAAACTGGAGGCAGGCTCCAGCTGAGCATCCGTATGCCCTGCTAAACTTTTACCGCTTGGGAAGAGGAAGAGAAGGATTTCTGGTGAGCACTTGCAGTCCGTTCTCTTAAGAAGTGTGGAAAGCTAGGTCAGCCTCCTTTTCCAAAACATTCAAAGCTGTCTGTGGCTCACGGACCAAAAGGTCAGCACTCTGAAGTCGCAGGACACAAGGGGAACCTCTTAGCTACCACCATAAAACGTCACTGGGTTTTAATTGCTGGAATCATTTGTTGGAGTAATTTCCTATCTACCTAAAGGATTCTGTGTAAAAGTGCGGAATCTTTGCTTTGCTTTTCTTAAAGGAGTAGTGTGACCCAGCTTCTTTGAGGCCCTGAAAGATTAGCTCTGCCCAGGGCTGCTTGAGAACCTTTCTTATGTTCTTTCCAGGACCTTCTTCGAATGCCCATTGTTTCCTCTCACAGAGGAACACAAGGTAAATGCTCCTTAAATGGTTTCCTCTCTTTTTAACTCTTTAGATAGAAAGGGATAAGATAAAAGCGGAATTGAGTATTGGCACTTGTCAACTCATGGAATGTAAATGTCCAGGGCTGGAGTGTAGGTGGAGCTTGATACAGCTGTCAAAATCTGTCCTCCAGATAAGTATCTGAGTGCTGGCTTACCCCCTTTCCAACTTCTTATTCAGGGTGGTCTCTAACATTGTAAGCTTTCAGACTTACAACTTCAATTCCTAAGGAAATCTAATGTTCTCCTTTTTGTTGTTGTTGTTTTTGTTTTGTTTTGCACCTGCAAAAGTCCCAAAGATCGCTACTACAGAGCTGGACTCTGAGCAGATTCTTGGCTCATCTTTAATTAAGTAATGTAACCAAGAACTCAATGCTATGGATGGTTAGGACCACATCATAGCCCTGCATCTAGGGCAAAACCTGAACCACACTAAATGATATAATGGAGAGGTGTGTCCCTGTGAGCCCATGTGAACAAGGAAGCCAGATGATGGAGATAGTTCTCTACCAGTTCACCTGCTTACACCGTTGATGCATTTGAAGCAAATGTATAGTGGCTTATAGTTTCTTTCATAATTTTTTATTACATTTTAAATGCATATCTGTGGGTTGGGCATGTGTGCCCAAGTCTCCCAGGTACATTTGAAAAATCAGAGGATAACTTGTTTAGGCCAGTTCTCTTTGCTCACCATGTGGGTCTTGGGGATTGAACTCAAGTTCCTGGGATGGAACTAGGCTGTCAGGCTTGGTGGGAAGCACATTCATCCACCGAGCTAGCTCACCAACCTGATGCTTGCCGATGACTTAGGTAATTCTCTAATGCCTCTAAATGCTCACTTGCCTGAGAAGTTCTCTGGCAGTGTCATATTTTAAGTGCTTTTCAGTTATCCCACCCCCTAAGTCCTTTTGCTTGAAGGCAGTCACATGTTGACCCACTGAGACCTAGTGAGCCTATGGATTTAGGTGTGCTACATTAGGGTACTCAGAACACCCCAACTATCACTTCATATCTTTGTATCCCACTTGTGTCTTTTTGTGATTCTGTGTACTTCTTCTCTCTCATGTGCTCTACTATAATGCTGTCAAGACTAGAGCATCCTTGGCCAGACTGCCGGAAATCAAACCTTTATTGCTTAAATTTACTAATGCATTTTTCTATGATCCATGAAATATTGGTTTTATTGACCTATGGTTATATACCTGGGATATTGACCCAGGCTTGCAGTAGACAGGATATGTACCACAATAATAGCAAGACCATTCATATCAACGAGGACCAAGAACCTGTGCCTGGTAGCACCTGCTTGTAATTCTAGTACTTGGGAGACATTTGCAGGAGGGTGAAAGCCCAAGTTCATCTTCAGCTGCATAGTTAATATGAGACCAACCTGAATTACATGAGATCCTGTCTCAAAAAACACCACACACACACACACACACACACACACACACACACACACACAAGGGGAGGGGGAGAAATAGGAAAAGTAGCCGAGAACTGACTATTGCTACTATACCCTTACAGCAAGCTAGATTTGTTGACACTTAGGATTTTAATGTATGGTGAGGGGGTTTATAAAACCTACTCCGGGCTAAAATCAATCTCATCATGTGCTGCCTATCTAGGTTTGGGTACATAATCTGACTTCACCATGCCTTAGTTTCTCAAAATAGAAAGACTAGTACTTACCACACAGCACTGATATGATGTTGAGATAAGTCAATATTAATAGATATAAAATGTTTAAGAAGAGTTAAGATCTAAGAAAATAACACAAGAGTCCTATAGCTATGTAGTCATACCTTTGTTAGTGATGGCTATAATCTTTTCATGGACATTCGTGGGCAAACTCTCCATGAACAAAGTATTGTTCAGTAGCAAGTTCCCCAAAGAAGGGAAAAATCCCGAAGCACAAAATGTACATTTTCTTTTTATGAACCTTGTCTGAATTATCCACCTCTGAGTAAGAAAGTGGGAATGACATACTAATGGAAAAACAGGCTAATACGCCTGCCCCCACTTCACATGGGAGGGGTGGAATCACTTATGGGAACACTCTCCAACTTTCTAAATGCTGCAATCAAATCACTGCATGGAGAAAGCTACAAAACCAAGTTCCAAACAATGGAAATATCAGTTTCTCGGTGGAGCCGGTCCAACCATCTGGCATTCATATGTCGCTCTGGGGTAGGTAATTGTACAGGCGAATAATGACCCAGCCTCACTTCTAGGCGAGCGGCTTTCGTGCAGGAAGCTTTCTCTGAGCACTTGTGGCTGGTTACGTGACCAGAAGAAGCCACCTCTCCCCACTTCCCCTGTTGATGATTTAAACTCAGATCTTTTTTCAAGGGACCACAAAAAAGAAAGAAAGAAAGAAAGAAAGAAAGAAAGAAAGAAAGAAAGAAAGAAGGAAGGAAGGAAGGAAGGAAGGAAGGAAAGAAGGACTAGAATGCTGCTGAGGAGTTCAAGGCACTGGGGATTCAGTATTTCATAAATAAATGTGTTCTTTAAGGCAGTTTTTAAGAAAGAAAGAGCTAATCCTGTTAGGCAGGCCAAACGCAGTTTTAATGATAATTGTCTCTTCTAAATGGGTCTAAATTAAATATTGATACTCTTAGTTCATGTTAAAATCTATTTTTGATAAAACTTGGAACACAGACACTTGATACCTCTTATTTCTTTAGTATAAGCTGTGAATTTGTTACCATTTTATCTTTTCCCCATAGTGTGGAACTTGGCATACACTTGAGGGTGAATTTGTTCATTTAAAATAATTAATCTAGCAATCTGAGCTACTAAGTGCTGGGTACTAAGTTAGGTACACTTACTTAGTAGATTATAAGTAGTCTAAAAATATTGGGAGCCACGAACAAAAGTGGAAGAATGCTATAAAATGCCAATAGTATGATAGATTATGCTTTTTAAACCAGAAAAAGATAAAAATGAAGCTGGAAAACAGAAGTGATACTCTTGAGACAAGTTAAACAGCAACACAAATAAAATATAAATTGTCGAGCTTCAAAAGAAAACTGTAAAGGACTGGTGATGTGGGTTTCACAATGTGCACTGTCCTGGGATTTGGGCGGGATGCTGATTTGAATGAGGATGGCCCCCACAGGCTCGTTTGTTTGAAGGCTTGGTCATCCGTGGGACTATGAGGGGAGGATTAGGAGGTGTGGCCTTGTTGGAGGATGTGTGCCCCCGGGAGTGGACTTTGACCTTTCAGAAGCGAACCTCAGGCCCAGTGTAGCTTTCTCTTTGCCCGAAACTTGTGGATCAGACGTGAGTTCTCAGCTACTGCTCCGGTGTCATGCCTGTCTGCTTCCAGCCATGATGATCATGGACTAACCCTCTAAAACTGTACAATCCCTCAAGTTAGTGCTTTCTTTTAAGACTTGTCTTGGTCCTGGTATCTCTTCAACCAATAGAACAGTAACAAAAACAGATGGGAAGACAAAGGAATTAAAAGGACAATAAAGTAACCAACCTCAGGACAGGCGACATGGAGTCAGTGCATGGATAGAGCTGACCCAAGAGGAGACAGAGCTAGTAAAGCAATAGCCTCAATTGCATGGATAAATGCTCTCTAGCCTGTTTTGTTAAGGTTTATAAACCCACTTAGAAGACCTATTTTTGCCTTGGGAATATAGGTCAGTGGTAAAGTGTTTGCCTTGCATGCAAGTAGCCCTAGTTCAGTATGTGGTGGCGAGGTGGGGCTGGGGAGGCAGGAGTGGTACTTAGCTTGGAACAGTTAGATGGATGTTTAGGTTTTATCATTCCCACAGCTCTGTCTCTCTGGGTCTCTTCCTTCCCATCTCTGCCTCCTCCCTCCTCCCTCCCCCTCGCTCCTTCGTAAATGAGCAGAGAAGTCTAATATGCACAGAGATTGAAATACATACCAGTGTTGTGGACCGTTTGGATTACTGTGATAACACATTAAACTAGCTAGTTATTTTTATTTTCTCTTGGGACTGTGATGTAGCTAAGTGGTATAGGACTTGAGTGGGTGCAAGGGTCTAGGTATAATCCACAGTACCTGTGAAAGAATACTTAAATAGACAAACAATCATTGTGTAGATTGTAGAGTATGGGCAGATTTTAAACAAAAGAAATCCATGAGTCAGTGTTCTAAAACTGGGAAGTCTAAGACCAGGATACTGGTAGATTTGTCTCTGGTGAGGGCTTGTTTCCTACAGAGATGATGTCCTCTCATGGTGTCCGTGAATGGCAGAGTGGTGCGGACATTCTCTGGGGGCTGTCATTCTCTAATCATCTCTCAAGCCCCTCCGCCTCATACTGACCCCTTCATTAATGGGTGGGACATAAATATTTAGAACCCAGAAATCAGCCATAAAACCTGTTGTTGTTGTTTTTTTTTTTTGTCTGTTTGTTTTACAAAGTATGAGGGGTATGTCAGTTGCAGAGCATTTAAAAAAACAAAACATTAAAAGGAAATAATAAATTAAACTGATTATTTAGCACCAGAAACTGAAGAGAGTAACAAAATGAACCCGGAGAAGTCAGCAGGAAGGGTTTGACTATAAACAAAACACCAGACGAGATATGTAGCAATCAAGGAGCACGATTAATAAATCCAAGTAGCTCTGCCTGTGTACAGACGAAGCAACCTTAGTAACTCGAATGTCTAAAAATTGATAAATCTATGATCCTACCATAAACAAAGGGCTCAGACATGACTTAATGAGGAGATTATAACAGTTTCCAGTCAGGAAACTTGAAAATATCAACTGAAAGACGGTTAAGTGAAATTTATTTAGAGATAAATAGAAGATAGCTAGGATTTGTGGAGGGCAGGCTGTGCTTCCTGGGAGTCAGCTGGTGAGGCCGAGTGAGAAGCGCAGTGGGCGCAGAGAGCACCTCCTATGGAAGGGAGGGATGGGTAAGCAGGGTAGGCAGGAGGATGCTACAGACGGATGCCGGCCTCTGGCACTCCTGTAAAGCCTTTGCTAGCCCAACTTGGGCCTTGGGAGCAAAGGTAGCTCTTTGGAAATGTCTCTTTTTAGACAGTGGCTAGGCCTTAGTTTCCTTAGGCATTGGCTATGGTCCACCCTGAGAAGAGAGAATCATCTTGGCTGTCACTGCTTTGCTCACTATTGCCTGAAATAATGTGCCAAGGAAAATCAAGTTCTATCTATCTCAAAAGCCACAGAGGACTGTGCAGGTATGAAACCCCTGCCAGCCACATCCTTTGAAAGGGATCAGAATAGGGATCCAAGGATAGTAAATATAATGTTTTATTTAGAATATGAACCATTGATCCTTCCAAGATGGAGGAATCCTAATCTGGTCAACTTGATAGCAAGTCACCAACTGGTCTCCTCCAGCAATAATACAATCTAGGAATTCAGAGATGGCTTCTGTAGCTGGCAGCTTGCATATTCAGAAACAGCACTCATTAGATTAGATTTGGTAAGCAGGACACTGTGCTGAGTGCCTTGGATTTGGATTCATCTAGGAGATACACCTCTGGGCAGGCATTGCTGACTAGTCTTTGTGTGTGTGTGTATGTTTGTGTGTGTGTGTGTTTGTGTGTTGTGTGTTGTATATGTGTTGCATGTGTGTGGTATGTGTGTGGTGTATGTTGCATTGTGTGTTGCTACTGGAATTTCCAAAGAGGCTTAACTGTGGCAAGAAGATTAACCCTAAAGATAGGTGTCATTAGCTCATAGGCTGGGGTCCTAGACTGAATAAAAGGGACATAAAAGCAAAAACAAGCTAAGCACTAACTCTCAGAGCTCTCTCCCCCAACTGTGCACACAGTGTGGTCAGTTTTTCACACTCCTGATATGGCCAGAGCAGCTTTGTCTACTACTCATAACTTGTCATGAGAGATGTTCCCTCAAACCATGTGCTGAAGTAGCTATTTTCCTTAACTTGCTCTTGACGGATGTTTTGTCATAGCAATGAGTACAGGAACTAAGACAGAGTCTACATTACCAGACCTACACGCATTCCCCTTCTCTCTGACAGCCAACTCGTCCATCTGTTTTATGGGGTCATCCTGACCCAGACTGGCTCAGTCTCCCTGTGTGGAAATGGACAAGCATTGTACTCTCAACCTCTCCTTTACAGTTGGAATAACTGTGCAAGGAATGTGACCACTCTAGTTCATTCTGGAGTTGATCCGTGTCATTTCATTTGCACCTGTCAAGGCTTGTCCCTACAGGGTCAACACCATCTTCTCTTAAACCAGTGAAGCTCTCTTTGAGAAGAAGTCCACTTATTCATGTTGACAGTCTTTCAGAAACTTGAAGTCCCAGAAAGGGCTGTCAGAGTGACTTCATATTTCTTTTTTATGTGTTTTTGTGGACATGGGATGGCAATGAACATCTTCAGCAAAGTCTGTCAAGATGCAGTTATTACAAAATTCCTTCTTGGATTATGTTTCTTTTTTTGTTTCATTGTTGTCTTGAGACAACATGTAGCCCATGCTGGCTTTGAACTCACCACATAGCCAAGGACAACCCTGAACTTCTGACCTTACTAATGCTGTATCCCTAGCTCCTTCCTCATCCTTTTCTGCCTGGTGAGTCAGAGCACTGGTCCTTAAAGGAGGATAGCTTTGCATCTTGGACCCTTCTATGTAAACATTCTTTACAGTATTTTCCCCTCTGAGGTCGTCCTGTCCTCCTCAGCACCACCTTCAGGAAGCAGGTGCTCTCTGCTTTCAGAATGCACAGACCCCACTCTTACTGTCCCGGCCTCAAACATGTTTTCCTGTCAACTCTAGTCACATTATTCTGTGAATGAGCTTCTCTCAGTCTCTCTGTACATATTTTTGGCTCTTCTGTGTTCTATCTTGTCACATACATGCCCGAGTAACAAATACAGGGAGAAGACAATGTACAAAAAAAGCCCCTCTCAAATAGAGGTCCATCTCAGAATGTTTATATCCCTCTAAAACCAGAACACACTGCATCACACTGTCTACTGAAACACAGTTTATATGTGTTTAGAATTAGGGTGTTGGCAATGGGAAGCCGTATTTCTGCGTAGCAACAAACCGTTGACATTTCATATAAAGCTAACTTGCCTTGGGTTATGATGGTGATGGGTCTGTTTTATAGTTACATAACCGTTTCCTACTCCCAGGTATTCTAAGGTTACTTATCTAATGACAACCGTAGCCCTAAAGGATCTTGTGGATGAACATTATTACACACTCATTTGTTTTCAATAGATCCACATAATTTCATTGTCATTTAAAAATGTGTTATTGAGTCGGATGTGGCTTGTAATCCCAGCGTCCTGGGGCAGAGGCAAGAGACTCATAAGTTTGAGTCTAGCCTGGGCTACATAGCTCTTTCTCAACCACATGAATTATTGAATAATTGAGGTGAGATTTACAAATGGTACATTTTTATTAATATTAATTAAGGATTCAGTTTAATGGATTAGGACAATTATATACACTCTGTAACTACCACACTAAAGATGATATAAGAATTTCTTTAGCCAGAGATGCTCTCCTTGTTTGTCTTTGAGTCTCTCTCTACCCCTTAGACAACCACCATTTTGTTTCTATCATAATTGATTAGTTTTGTCTATTTTAAAACCTTATATGAGCATATTGCATGTAGTATTTTATGTTTGTTACCTTTTGCTCAGCATTGCTTTTATTTACTTATTTATCAGTATATGGGTGTGGTATGTGACTGCTCTAGCCACAGAAAGCATGTGAAGGTCAGAAACTCTCCCTTTACACAATGTGGACTCTGGGGATGGGATGCAATTTGTCAGGCTTGCTGGCAAGTCCTTACTCCCGGAGCCATCTTGCTGGCCTTCAGCCTGAGTTTTGTCTGTTTGGGGTATATCAAAAGTTTGTTTGTTCCCAGTATTACCAACTGGTCTGTCTGTCTGTCTGTCTGTCTGTCTGTCTCTCAACTTTGGAATATGCTTTGCCTTTGGCAGAGTATGTTTTGGCCTCTGAGAAATACAGGAAGGTTGGCAGAGCCAGTCAAATGGACGTAATCAATTCTTAATCAGTTAAACTTTGAACAGAGGTGTAACAAATTTCTATCTTTCTTTCTGTGAGTTTCAGTCTGAGACCAATATACTTGAGTCTCTCATTTTCTCAGATTTATGCACGGTCTATGCTAAAGAGTGCCACTGAGGCGCTGAGCTGACACTCAGAATGTCTGTAAATATATCACCAAGTTAAGCTAAGGTAACAAATAGAGTCCTCTAATTTAGTGTCATGGAGAATATGATTTATTGTTTGTAACATGAAAATCTGAACAGCAGAAGGGGGCTTCTTGAGGCTTGATGTGGCACCCCACACCTTTAATCACAGAACTGGAAAGGCAGAGGCAAGTAGATCTGTCAGTGGAGGCAAGCCAGAGCTACCTAGTGAGACCCTGTCTCAAAACTAAATAATAATAATAATAATAATAATAATAATAATAATAATAATAATAATAATAAAAAATGTCAAAACAAGGGTCTGTGGTTACATAGGTGTCAGGACTGTGGCTACCAATCATCTTTAATCTGTAGCCTCCAAAGCTGGTGTAGATATTACCACCCAGGGAGCCAAAGTGGATAGCCACAGAGATACAAAAAGTATTAATGCAATGGCCTTAACAAAAGGCTCAAAGAAGCACATGTTGGGGATTTTATAGATAGTCCTGTAGTTAGGCCACTCATGATATATTCTTCTGTAGAAAAATTAGGTACATTGCTGTTATACTTTGAATCTTTATGTTTCTCACTGGCTTGTGTCTTAATGCTTTTCCATGATATTGTGGAGGTATGCCGAAGGCTGTTCAGCCTTTGAGCATGGGGCCTGACTGATGGTCATAGGGTACCAGGGATGGGACTTTGCATGTTACAGCCCAGTCTGTGATTATAGCTTGGTCTTCTGCTTCTCGTCCAGAGTGTAGTGAGCTGCTTTTGCCACACCCCCTGCAGCTGTCAACCATGCCTTCCCTAAAGGATGGACTGAAATTCTCTGAAACGGGAGCCTAATGGCCCTTTCCTTCCTAGCTTGATTCTTTCCAATAGATTAGCCACAGAGACACAAAAGGTATTAATGCAATGGCCTTAGCTAACTGCTAGAGAGTCTGAGAAGTCTAGACTAGCTGGGTACCCAAGAACATACACTGTGGCTAAGACGTTTCTCACAAAACAAAATGAGTATGTTTATCAGTTTTGATTAGGTTCTCAAAGGTGGGGCCTATCCCTTCAGAGCCTTCTTTTGAGGAATCGTTAGCATTGTTTCACCTTGCACCAGAAGGTATAAGGGGCCAACAAGACAGAACAATAGAAATTACACAAAATATATGCCATACAGAAAAATCCCTCTTTCCCACTTTTGTATAGGGTAGCCCGATACCACTCACCTTTCTTGGAATGTTCCCATTGTGTGACTCTGCACAGACATCCAAACAACTACTTGGGCTCAGGAAAACTTAGCATACTATAATAGTCATGTTTTATCTGAAAGAAAGAGCCATATTATTTCATGAGACTTGCTCTTGTTTTTACATGATGTGGCACATTCTCTGCTCTGCAATGGTGAAGAGTCTAGAACTTCTAAGTTTTGTTTTGTAAATTTATGTTTTTAACTTATTAAAAAAGGGACAAAAACAGGGTTGGAAAGATGGCTCAGTGGGCAAGAGACAAGGTTTAGTTCCTAGCACCCACACGGTGGCTCTCAATCATCACCTCACAAACACCTGTAACTCTAGTTCTGGGGGATCCCATATCCCCTTCTGACCTCTGTCAGCATTAGGCACATGTGTGCACATACATACAGATAAGTAAAATACTCAAACACATAAAATAAAATAAAAAAACCCAACTTCTTAAAATGCTCGTAAAATTGGAGCAAAGAAGGAGGCCATTATTTTTTTCATGTAGAGTGCCAGTATCTTAGCGTTAAAGTAATTCATTAGTTAATTTTATGTGATACTCTTTCTGGACTTCCAATTAATTTTAATACAGTGTCTTATCAGCATTGGTTCTTTGCCCTAAGGATTCTTCTGATTATTCTAAAACCCTTATATTCTTTAATCAGTCACATGAATATTTGAGTCACCTTGTCAAGGTCTGTGAAAATTATTTTAATAGTAATCTGTAAATTTATTCATGTAAGCATTTTGTATTAGCTTCAGTTCAATAAAGACTTGTTGCAGTAGTGAATAAGAATGTTCAAAGCTCAACTTTAATTGGCTGGGGCTTCTTTAGTGTCAACGTTAGGGTAGCAGTTGCGAAGCCCACTGTATTTCATGTACTACTGGATCAATTTGTTGGGATTTCTTAAGTTGACACCATATTATTCATAAACAAGAGGTCTTTCTTTTTAACCTTTAATACTACATAGTTGCTTTTTCTTGTCTTGTTTTGTTGAGCTCACTGTTGAAGGTAAACGATAGAGCTACCTTGATTAATTAACCTTACTAGGAAGATTTCTAATGAATTATCCTTAAGAGTTTAAGCCTCTAGACCAGCTTTTTGGTTACAATGTTTTATTTTGCTTGGGAAATTCTCTTGGTTTTGTTTGAGAACATTTTAAAAAAATGAATGGTGGATTATTTTACATTTTCTAATATTAAACCGTTCTCACAAATGGTGGAGATAGCTCAGTAGTAAAGAATTAAGTACCAAGCTATAGGCTTGATCCCCCAAACTACAAAATTTATATGTGAGGTGTGAACCTTCCATGTTTTTGTTAAAACCTATTTCTGAACTTGGTTTGAAAGCATTGTGTGTAGAATTTAGTTTCATTCTTTATGAGATTGAGCTAGTTTTATCTCTGTTTAATTTTAGCAATAAGTTTTATTGAGATAATCATTTTTCTATTTTTTAAAACATTTTTATTTCTTTTGAGACAAGATTTCACTACATAGTGTAGGCTGGCCTTGAACCTGTGATCTTCCTGTTTAAGCTTCCTGAGTGCTGGGTAGTAGGCATGTACCATCCTTAGCTCTTTAAAATTCTTTTTTTCCCTTAGATTTTATCTATTTTATGTATATGAGTACACTGTAGCTGTCTTCAGACACACCAGAAGAGGGCATCGGACCCATTACAGATGGTTGTGAGCCACCATGTGGTCGCTGGGAACTGAACTCAGGACCTTGGGAAGAGCAGTCAGTGCTCTTAACCGCGGAGCCATCTCTCCAGCCCCAACTCTTTAAAATCATTTGAGGTTATCTCCATGTGAATATTTGGGCAACCACAATCACCAAAATGGTGCTCTTTTATGTGGGTAAAATTTAAAACAGAAATTCAAATTACTAGTTAAATATATTCATTTTTTTTTTTTTGGTTTGAGTTTTTTTTTTAACAATCACCCTATTTTTGTGTAAAAATTTCTACCAAAACTGTCATTAAAATCTTCCTATTCATAGTTATTTCTTCTTCCTTTTTCGTCAGTTTTACCAGAAATGCTCCTATCCTCCTACTGCTTTATGCAGGAAGATTTTGTTTTGTCCACCTTTCTGGCCATTTCTTTTAAGTAGTGATGTCTATTTTTAGCTCTAAAATTGTACACACCGCACATACACCTGCATTCTGGCTTTCTTTGTCTCCCCTTGGATCTCTGCAGTTTCAGAGCCGTAGGGAGAAGTGCACAGAGAGGAATTATCAGCTGCAGTCTGCTTCCACGGTTGCTTGAGTTACTCACACAGAGATATTCGATAAGATTCAGGTAAATGCCTGCTCACTCACTTTCAGATTTTAGCTTCCTTGCTGCCCTAGAGCACACCAGGAAGCTACCCTGTAGCTCCTGCTTCTAGTGCCCAGCCCATTCCTGGAGTCTCCTTAGCCCATTTCTTTTCTAAAGAGAGTCTCTTCCTCCTCCTCTTCTTCCTCCTCCTCCTCCTCCTCCTCCTCCTCCTCCTCCTCCTCCTCCTCCTCATTTGGATTGTACTAGCCACCTTTGCCTCTGGTCTTTTAAAATAGAAAGTGTCCTTAAGGATAAGCCCCACCCCTAGGGGAAAACACAGACAGGTTGTCAAGCATTGTGAAAGGATACTCTTTCTTCAAATGCGTTCTTGACTCAGTCTCTACTTTAAAGAGGGGCGGGAAAGTTCTAGCAGATCTTTGAGCTGATAGTTGCAGTGACTAGCTAGTAGTTGGTTTTCTTTTCTTTCTTTTCTCTTTTTTTTCTTTTTGCCAGAGGGAAGGGGTCTGAAGGAGGAAGGAGAATTAGAAGAACAGTAAACCCTTCTGAACAAATGACAGCGTCAAGAGAAATAACCTGCCTTTCCAATCCCAGGAAATGCTCCTTTGTTCACAATGTTTGGACCACTGGATAATGTGTAATACTTTAAGGTGTTTTGTCTGTATGTACTTGTGTACGGTATACACACAGACACACATATCTGTGACCGCCACATGACATCAAGTGCCCTATTCTGTCACTGCCCTCAGGTGGGATCTTTCACTGAACCTGCAAGTTCCAGCAACCCTTCCATGTTTCTGGGAGTGTTTAATCTCATGCTTGACAGCACCAGCTGGTTGGCATTTCTGGCTTCTGCTGAAGTCATCTGAAGAAGGACATTCAGAGATATGCTGCTTGGTGAGATTATTTAGTACAGATTTATTTAGGTCATCCGAAAGAGGGGGAATGAGTCTGAGTGACAGGAGGGCTCCAGGCAGATATTAAGTAAAGTGTCTAGGGACCCTCTTCTCTTTATAGACAAACAATGTCGTAGATGGTGGTATGTTAAGGAACTTATTCAAATGCATTGTCTTTGATAAAGACAACTTGGAGCTTGGCTCAGGCACGCCTGTAATGTCAGCACTCAGGCTAAAGGAAGGCTGAGAGTTTCAGACCAGGCAGCCTTGGTTACATAGTGCTTTCCAGGCTTGCTTGGAGAACATTGTGAGACCCTGCACCTAGACAACATACGAAACAAGACAACTTGGAGCTCTGTGAAACAGTGTCAGTTGCCACCCTGTCTTATAGACTTGGACCTCATTTTGAGTTGGTTTTGATGGTTTAGTCTGGGTTTTTCACTACTGCTGTATTGTACCTCATTGTCTCTCTTCTGTGCTGGACACCTAATCTACTTCTGGTTGTTGACCTAAAGCTGGCTGCAGAGCAGTCTCATTCAGACAGGCCTTTGCTTGTCGGCAAGACAGGTCTGTCCAGGAAGACCTTTTGTTTATTTCATTTTCAGCCATGGTAGATGGAATAAGGAAGAGGTAAGGCAAGGAACTCTCTCTCTCTCTCTCTCTCTCTCTCTCTCTCACATTCTTTGTATGTGCATATGCATGTTTGTATATGTATTGTGTATATGTGTGTATGTGTGCATTTGTGTATGTATGGATGTGTGTGCATGTAGATATGTGTATATGTGCATATGTGTATGTGTGTACATGTTTGTATATGTTTGTGTGTTTGTGTGTGCATATGTACATGTATGTGCATGTATTTATGTATGTATATGTGTGTGCATGTATGTGTATGAGTATGTATATATATGTGTGCATGCTTGTATGTGTATGTATGTGTGTTTAGGTGTATGCATGTGTTTGTGTATGTGTGTGTCTGTCAGGGTGTGTGTGGGGATCAAACCCAGCAAGTGCTAGGCTAGCACTGTACTGCTGTGGTATATCTTTTCACCTCTAATGTACTGGTGAACACATGTGTTTGATGACGGCAGACACTCCCACTTGAGGTTGAGAAGGACCACAGAGCAGTCAAAGCAGTTAATACATAGTTGGGACAGAAGAAACTACATTCCTCAAGAAGGCAAGAGATAAAGCCAGTCATTCAAGGTGAGTACAAGCTAAGAGACGCTCATTTGCCTTACGCCTTTAATCAGTGAGGGATGGCTAGCCATGGGAATCACTTTAAAATGTTCTTTTTATTTGATACAGAAATATTGCTATCAAGAAACCAAACAGATGGGGTGACTAGTAGGAGAAAGAAAATCAGGCAATGGGTCTGCTCTTTCTGAGTTTAGTAGCACCATAGGGAAAAAGCGAACCCGCTCAGTGTATTCTAATTTTCCTTAAAATGTATGTATACAACTTGATGGCTTCCCATTCACCCCAGCTTCCTAATAGCTTAAGACCAACTGCCATTGTTTGTGGTTAGGGAGTGGTTTTTATTGATAGGCTTATTTAGTTATTTATTTTATGGATTTTGTACTGCTGGGATCAACCTCAGGGTCTGGTACTTGCTAGGCAAGCACTGTACCTCAAACAACGCCTGCTACCCTCGGGGATATGTTTCTGCTTGTTGTCAAGAACAGAACTGGTGTTGGGTACGACTATATTAACAACAGTTAGGTGTAATTTTTATATTTTAAGTAGATAATTATAAAATCAAGTCATAAATTGGTATGAAATGGGTTTGGAAAGCAGAGTCTTTTAAAAAGAGATTTGAATAGTTTTCTCTTTTGGTTTTTTTGAGAGAGGAGGTCTTGCTATTTAGCCCTGGCTGGCCTGGTATTGGCTAGGAATAGTACAGGCTGGCTCACAACTCTTCATCCTGTCTCAAGCTCCCCAGGGCTGAGATTACAGGTGAGAGTCATCATTGCTGCATAGCATGAACAAAATTCTTAAAAGTAGATAGCTTTGCAGAATAAATAAATGACTAGCTTTACAGTTCAGTATTGAGCACCGGTGCGTGAAAAACCATGGACAGGAAATGGTCACGGTCCCTTCAAGTCACAACCTGTTGAAAACTATCCAACCCCCAGTGTCTTAGCAGCTGTGCCCATCGCTGTTGGGCAGCGACCCCTTTGTACAAAGCAAGGGGTTGACGATCCACTCCCTCGCTGCCTTTCATTTCCTATCAGCTACAGTGCTGTCAGCTAGTCCTGCTTTTCTGTGGCCCTACAACACTAAATGACCCTCAGGCTTTTACTCCCAGGCATCTGCTTTGATGTGTGGAGGACTCAGCTGTGGATTGAGGCAGAAAATTCTAGATGACTCCAGAAACCCTGGGGGCCAGGAGTGTGAAGCAGGTGGGTGACGGACAGAGTCCTTTCTCTCTCTGAGTGATGTTAAGGCTTCTGAGCTGGTATTCTCCAGAAAGTGATTCTTAGGTCTTGCTTCCGCCCACATCTCCAGGTGTGCCTTCCCCGCCCCTAATTACCTATGAAAAACATAGTTTGCCCTTGGAAAGGTACACTCCTAGCGGAAGAGAAATTTATAATCATAGCTCTAGGGGCACAAAGGCACACGCGCTTTGATTTGCAGTTGCAGAGATGCAGAGACTCTCATACACCCTTTTAGCTGCAAAGTCAACCATTTCTTTTCTATGGCCCGAAGAACAGGGCCGTGCTGGTTGAAACTTTGTGCTCTTTGAAAAAGTTAAGAAACTCAACTCGGAGGAGGCCATACACCAAGTCTTTTTTTTTTCTTTTTCTTTTTTCTTCTTGTTTTCCCTAGGCTCTGTGATGGTTTCCAGGACTTTTCAAATGAGGAGGGAAAAGCAACAAAGCGAAAATGCACCATGCAAGGAGTCCACCAAAGCTCTGCAAGAGGCCTGGCTCTAGGGTGAGCACAGGAGGGGGCAGCGGTGACAGAGGTGGGTGTGTCTGATGTGAGAGTAGAGAGAGCGCCGGGAAGGTACTGAATGGAAAGCGTAGGCTCCCCTCATCCCCCCACCCCCCGACCTGCAGCAGCGCGGGAAGTTCAGTGAATGACTGGGGGAGGGGACCACCGGAGGCAGAGTCGCTGTGGGTGCCACGCAGGTAAGGAGAGCAGAGCGGCTTGGGAGGAAAGGCGCTTGAGGGGTGCGGGGAGTTGCTGACTTGTGGATGTGGCAGAAAGCGCCTGAAGGCGGAGAGGCAAGGAGCCTGGCACCGGTGCCTCTTCTGCCGCCTGCCTGTTCCTGGAGCCCGGGAAGTTGGGACTGGGCGGCAGTGACGCCCCAGGAGTTGTGACTCTTGTCCTCCAGCGCAGTGCTGCCCTCCGTAGGCTCCGGGTTGTGCCGGGGTGAGGCTTGGGTTGGGCTGGCCCAGGGGCTGCGGAAACTGCAGAGCTGGATCTAGCAGGTAAAGGCACGGGCGGTCGGGTGTCCCTCGGAGCGGGTGGCGACCTCCCCGCCTCCCATCGGCGCGATCGACTCGCACTGTCTCACCACCCGCGGTTTTGTAGCCGTGCGCGTGAGCGCCTGTGAGTGCGCGCGCCCGCGGGCCCGGAGTGGGTGGGTGTGCGCGCGAGTGTGAGGCCGCCTGCAGGAGGCTAGGCTGCCCTGGCCTCCCGCACCAGCCGGTGGAACCCAGCCCGGGAGGGAAGTCGCCGCAGCCGCCCGGGCGGCCCTCCTGCCCTTTGGCCAGGTCAGTGCGCCCCAGGGTCCGTCCGAGTGACACGTAGGTGGCCTTCGGTTGCTTACCTGGGTCGGGCTGGGGACGTGAGAGGGCTGGCTAGGGGCTCCCCAAGTTTCTTGGTGTCGCGTCCCGGAGGACTTAGATGGTCCGGGTGTCCGCGCGTCCCGCGCTCAGCTCACTGCTCACCAGTGACTTTGTGGTCTCTGAGTCTAAGGAATTTAAACTTAAGTTTCCTTGAAGCCGCCTGAGGCTTTAGCCTGTACTTGGGAAATCCTAGGCAGGGGAGAGACCTGGCTTTGCTTGGATGGGTTGATCGGCTGTTTGCTCCTGTAGGGAGAGTTTACCGTGGATGGTTTTAAACTTTAGGCTTGTTTTTCTTTGCTGCCATTTGGTCTTTGATGTGAGGCACCCAGGGCTTGTTGCTGCTTCCAGGCTGGGGCCCTAGACTGTCTCTTTTCTCAGTCCTTTCTTCCTCTTCTCCCGTCTTCTTTCTTCCTTTCGCCTGTGTTTCTTCTTTTTTCGTTTCAGCTGAAATCTACGGAGCTTTCTTCTATGTGGGTTTCCAGTGAGTAGTGGCTTGTGAAAAGTTTCACTCTTAAGCTATGCTTTAATCTATACCCCTTAAGCTGTACCTTATATCTACATCATCACAATACCTATTGCTAACTGCAAGCAGAAGGTAGCTAGTTATCAAAGCAGAATCCTCTATTCTTTTCTGCAATGCCGTGTGTTTATCCTTTTGTGTAAGTGTCCTTTGCTCACTTAACATGACTGTGAAGTCAGAAGTCCAGGTTTCAAAGTCTTAGAAAATGGAAGAACATAGTCTCTTGTCAGATGGAATGAATACCAAGGAAGAGGAGTCAACATTACGCTTGAGGCCCCGTGCACCACAGCCAGCTGCACGAACACACAGCTGTAATAGCATACAGTTTTTGCCCTTGGTTCTTCAGATGCAACATCATGAATAATAACCACCAGGGCTCTAAGTATATGAAAACGGTATTTTTAAAAATTCTATTTTATTTTTCCTTTTCTTTGGTCTTGAATGTGAATTTGAGGGGGGAAAAATGTAGAAAGAGAGGGAAGCATTTTGAGGCAGAAAGGCTAAGAAGTGTGTCTGCAGAACTGGGCCTCCACATCAGAACCTCCTTATACACAGCGTCCCCTAGCGGTGCAACCTGAACAGGTTCTGGGAGCCTGGGCTTGGTGTTCTCATCAGGAAAATGAATGGGCGGGATGATTTTTGTTGTTTCAACCATCTTCTCCGTAACTGGGTACTGCTGGTGGGTGATTTCTCATGATAGAATAACTGAAGTTGAAGAAGGAAAACGGGAAAATTTTAGTCTGGTGGGGAATGGGAGCGCAACAGAAAGAAGATGGGACAAAAGAGGGAGGGACTTTAGCGGGGAGCTGGCTTTCTCCCCCCCCCTTTTCTTTTTCTTTCCCCCAAGAGAGGACCAGCCATAATTTCTTCTCCTGCCATCCTTATTATTTCAAACCTGCGAGGCTGCTTAAAACTGTCATGAGGTCTAAGTGATCCTTGTGGTCTGACCTCTACTAGGCACCTGCCGCCCATCCTGCCCTTTGTATCCAGAGCTCAGGGGAGCTGCCACTGCCGCCACCGCCACCACTGCCACCACCGCCACCACCGCCACCACCCAAAGCTCAGTGTCCCTGTGAACGACCGTAAAGAAATCGCAGAAGTGAAAATTTAAGTGGCAGCATTTCAAAGACTTCTGTTTTCATTCAGCCTTAGTATTTTCCAGAATGTAATGTAATTTTGTTTTTCAGATTCTATCATAGATGTTGGGTTTTACAGAATCTGTTGTCTGATCTAGTGGGACATTCAGGGGAAGAATAAATAAATCCTGGTCACCGAGTCTTTGAGGGCATAATAACATTCGGTCAGAGAGTTGTGATTTTTAGGAAAAGGGATCGCTTCAGATGCTTGGTATAAAAATCTGTACTCGGAACAGAACACGCCACGCTGATTTCAGTGGGAAGTTACAAGTATTTGACTCATAATGTTTTTAGAAGTTTAGTTTAAGGTCAAGTTTTTAATGTGTGTGCTTAATGTGTGGCCACCCACCCTCAGTCCCACCTTGGATAGATCTTTCCCTCTCTTCCCTCCCTTCCTCCCCTCCCCTCCTCCTTGCATCCCTACCTCTCTCTCCTTGCTCTCCTCCCTCCTCTGCCCTTCTTTCTTCCCTTCCCTCACATCCTCTTCTTCCTTCTTTCTTTCCTCTCTCTCTCCCCCTTGGTATCATCAGGCCTGCCCATGTGAGGACCGTGATTTACTTTGAAGGTGAGGTATAACCTCATAAAACCGACCCATAAGTCAGCTCTGACTTTGCTAACTAAGTCAGCATCATAGTGCTGTCTGGTTTCTTACTTTTTGCAAAGGGTGATAATCTAAAGGCTCTGTTGTGTCAGTATTTAAATATCTTTTGGGAGAGGAGACAAGTTTAATTCAACAAGCAACCACTGAATTCTTGTTGTAACAGATATGTGGAAAATGAAGAGAAAGCTTTAGTCAAAGCTGATGCCCCTGGGAGGTGGGAACGCAGAGAGCTGTGCTGTAGAGAATGAGGAGTGTATGTACCGTATTGCTTCACTGTGTGCTGACAGAGATGTCTTGAGAACCTTGGCAGGCTGGGAGCAGAACCCGAAATCCCAATTGTGGTGGGGAGACAAACAGCTTGGCTTACAAGATTGATGGGGACAGTGAGGACCTATCAGAGGTGCTTGTCATGGTCTTTGGTGGTGATGGAGAAGGTCCGGATGTCACTTTAAGGAGTTATGGCTTCTCATTACTTAACCCCAGGATGCCTGAGACCCCCACCCCTACGTCATACCAGTTAGCAGCAGAGCGGAGGTAAACTGTTGAGGGAGATTGAATGTGTGTTCTCTTACGTTCTGTTGTAAACGCACGGCTAGTAAGTTGTGCGATGCCATTGCCAATTTATTTAATGTTATTATGTAAAGCTTCTAGAACAATCTGCGTGTCATTTCTCCCCCCATCCCCTCACTCCTTCCAAATGATAGCTTACTTTTGGGAAACTTAATTTAGTAAAAATGGATGAGGCTCATGGGTTGCACAGGGCCTTGTGGGGTCTTTTGAGCATGTGTGTTAAAGTTACTCTGCAGACCATATGCTGGTCATGGGATGTTTTCATTTTCTGTTTGGGGGTAGCCTGCTGGTGAATGCTAACTTAAACATGACTCTTCTCCACAACTGGCATTCTTGATCCTGTTTATATTGTACATAGTATCTTAACCACAGAGCAGAATGTGTGTAGTACAGACCAGAGGGGTTGCTATTAGTGCAGAAACAAAATTCATACATCTTCTAAAGTACTGGCATGGGGATCGGGGGAGTAGATCTCGAAGAATCCTTTCTAGAGATTAACTTCCTCACTCGGTCTTGTAGAGTAGTAAATACTGATTTTATTTTTTCATCTCTGAAGCAGTTAGCTCCTTCTGTCTCCAGGGAAATCTTGGTGGGATTCCATTGAAGAGTTCAGGGCCCCCTCTCCTGCCCTCTGCTTTTGTGTGACTGGTGAGAACACTTGAGTTTTCAGCAGCATGTCAGGCTGATTTGGGTAAAGACTTTGAATTACCCTGAGTTTAGAGAAACTAAGAAGACAGATCATTAAAGGAGATTTAGTCAGCGCTTTTATTGTCTTCTGGATACAACTGAAATGCACGATCCTCTTAGTTGCTTTCAATTAATTTATTTACTTTTTATTTTTTAATCTTCTGCAAGGTACGGGGACTTCAGTTTGGCATGGTTTAAAACAGAAAAAAGAGTCAACTAGTTAATTAATTTGAAGAAGTCGAAGGCTGATGTACTTCATTTTAGGGTTTCTCAAAAGGTCGCTTTTAGTGAGTGCTGAATTGTATTGCAGTGTCTTGGTTCTCTGTCCTGGTAGGTTAGTGTGAGTTCAGTGTAGTGTTTGTTCTTACACCACCAGCTTGCTACACGGGGTCCAGGGGATCCTATTAATACCTGGACATTCTCTTCTGCCGCCCTGCCAGTGCTAAGGAAGCTTTAACCCTGAGGCTCACATGAAAGTCAGGCCTTCCCCTCCGTTCTGAAAATAAAAAGGGACTACTTTAATGCATCCATGGATTTAGGTTATAATTTATTTTCTTTTTGTGGTACTGTTTTAAAAAAGTGATATAATGACCGGGTAGACTCTGGACTTTAGTTCAGTGCTAAAACAAACTTGTGCAAGCCCAAGTCGGGTAGGCCGGGGCGTGCTTGTGGCAGTACAGAAACAGAGGAAAATGCTTTCAAAACCAGCTTCTTCCTCTAAAGAAAAAGAGAGCTTCTCTGAGACATGTGGCTTTGGATCTCTGCTTAGGTCGGAACTGTCATTTAAAGGACATTTTGTCTGTCGTGGACATTCTGTGTGCCCGTGCCTTGAGAGATGCAAGCTTCAGAGAGGGCTACTCCTGGGAACCATTCTCCTCAGCAAGCTTGCTACCTTCCCTGCCATTTATTTAAGTGCTTCCTATGTCCCGCCTTTTGTGACAGGATCTTATAAAGTAGCTCAGGCTAGCCTGCCCAGCCTGGCTTCTGACTCATAGCAAACCATTCCTGTCTCAACATCCCAAGTATTTGGATGAACTACTACCACACCTGAGGTTTTTTTTTTGTTTTTATTATTATTATTATTATTATTATTATTATCATCATCATCATCATCATCATCATCATCATCATCTAAATTTGAAACAATGGCCTAGATTACTGTTACAGTCACCCTGTGTCCCAGTGATTCTCCTAATTCTTCAGTGAATTTCTGTCCCAGTAAAGGATAATCCTGGCTCTTTAGAGAGATGGACACTGGGCAGCAAAAATCAAGATCTGCCCAAGCCCAGTAGTATGTAACTGACTGTCGATGCATACAGGCCTTGCGCACCAGGGATAGACATAAACAGACAATTCAGGCTCCCTCCACCCCTAATGGAGAAGCTATTGAGGGTTCTGAATGATGTATTCCTGGTCCTATGGGAACATCAAAGGCAAAGAGGCAGGGGACCTGGCTTTCTAAGTTGAGGGTAAAGGCAGTGGAAGTGGAGATGCGGAAGACCTGGGAGGAACCGTGAGAGATTAGACTCTGGAAGGACCGGAGGAGATAAGCCAAGCCGGAGAACAAAAGAGATCAAGCTATTGGTGTCAGGAGGTCTCTGGAGCTAGCTCTGCTGGGCTCGGTAAGTCAATGCGCTTTTCTTTTTACATTTGTGAGACAGGAACATGTATTGATATGATCTGTTTCTCAAGTCTAGCTTCTATTCTCATGGGCCCTTCATTTAATCCTGTCTATGGCTCATTCATTCATTCATTCATTCACTCATTTCATGTCCAGTAGGTGTTTGTTAAATGTCCATCCACACACTTGGGGAACAGTTGGAAACAAGCTGTGTAAGACCTATTTTGTCATGGAGATGGTATTCTATCAAGATCTCTCTCTCTCTCTCTCTCTCTCTCTCTCAACTTTTGAGTTTTTTTTCCATTTTCCAGCACCTACAAAGTCTTCTCAGTGTTTCCGCTCAGTGAAGGAGTCCGAGCCTGCTATTCAGGCCTTCATGTTATAAACATAAGACAGTTCACCAAGATTTAATTGCGAGTTGGAGAAATGTAGGGCCAGACCCAGTCTCGTCTCGTCTGTAGCCTTGGCTGGCTTCCATTTCCTTCTGGATATTCCTGCTTTTGACCCAACTTGTGAGTTTCTATGTCCAGTTTATGGTTATCTTCCTAGAAAATTGAGAGTCTGGCGTTTGACTTTTAAGGTCTTGTTGCTATCACATAAGAAACAAACTTGATAGAAAGCATCCAACCAGCAGAGTGTATCCATTTGTAAAGAGTAGATTTTTTTTGTAGTGATCCAAACAGACCACATATGTCTACAGTAAGAGACGAGACCTCTGCCACGTCAGCTGCTTTTATCTGAGGTAACTAAGTAGTCATCAGTTTGTTCTAAAACCTTCTATTCTTGGCCTTTGATTACCCAAGCCTAGAACACTGTGTGTGCTTGCTTGCACGCATGGGTATATTTTAATATATTTGTGTGTAATCGTGCCAGTGTGTCTCTATTCATCTCTGTTCCTCCTTGTCTTAGTCAGGCTGTACCCAAGGTTGCCATCAAAAGTAACAAGCAGAAGCCAGAAGAGCCTGCGTGGGCTCTTTTTAAACACAGCCTGACTTCATCCAATAGAGAGTTCTTGTCAGTGATTCTTATGAAAGGGGAAACAGAAAACCATTTCCAGCTGTGTGACAGTCAAAATGAATAATGCCATTGCAGGGCATGTTCTTTCCACAAGGGCTCTGCTGCCCCTGGGTCTCAAGCAAGGGGAAGAGGGGCATTTGGGAACACGTGCTAAGCATCTGTGAGCCTTTTGTTAGGTAGGAAATGAGGCACCAGGGGAAGGCCTGGAGCCACTTGTGGAATGGAGGAGACAGGTGGAGTTATTCATTATGGGCAGGTTGACCTGTGGGAGCATTAAACAAAGACTCCCTCCCCCACCTCCTTAGAAGTCTAATCAGGGGATGATAAGGGTGGCTCGGTCTAGTAATGGAGGAGGCCAGCTCAGCTAAAGCAGAATTGCCTTTTGTCAAGGGGTTGCTTGCCTCCTTGGACTGTGATTTCTTGGGAAAAGGATTGTTGTCCTGTTGAGAAAAGGAAGCCTTTATTATGCCCCACTCTTTACCGCAGATCCGCAGATCCTTGCTGAGTAGACACAGACACAAAGGTTCAAAGGCCAGGACAGGCTGACTGACTTCTCCAGATTCAGCAACATCCTCTTTCAAGGCATTTTTATCTGAGAGCCTGTCAGTTAACTTTCATGCATCTGATATCCTAGAGGACTCCGGGTCCTCATGCGTGCCTGAGAACACTTAGAAAGAAAACTTAAACAGCAGCCAAAAAAGCACGGGTCTTGCTCTCAATTAGATTATAAACATGGGAAGACATGGTCAAAGATGACTCAGATCAGGGAGCCAGTGATAAATACTCCAAACCAAAGTTTACACAGAGTTCTCCACACACTTCTGAGGGTGGAGGTCTAGCCCTGCCCGCCTTAAAGTAGTTGAGTGATTGGTACAGCAGCTGAATGCTGGTGTCAAGTCCATGCCTAAGAGTCAGAAGGAGGTCCTAGAAAGAATGCAAGTGAGTGACAGGCTTGGGGAAGATGCCTGGAATATATAGCTTCTGGAAAATCATGCTAGTGTTCCTGGGGCCTGTCTTGAATGGAACTCAAATGGTCTTTATGATGCCATTACCAGATGGGGCACCAGGGTGTGAGATAGTTTTGCGGTGGGGGTTGTTAGTTCTAGACATGTCTAAAACTACACAGGCAGAGGTGTTCTCTTGGTAGCTGGAAATCTGAGCTTGGAGCTTACCTTTAAAGACAGAGCTTGCAGCATTTAGGAATATTCACAATATATGAAACATCATTGTATGTAAGTGCCATTGAAATGTATATGGTGAGCTAGCTCTTTGAAAGAGAACTTTCAGAGTGGTAAGGTATATTCAGGGCTGGCATGTGGCTCATCTGGTAAAGTGCTTGCCTAGCACACACCTGAAACCCTAAGTTTGGTTCCTGGCATCGAATAAACTTAGATATGGTGGTGTGTGTAAGGCGGAAGTAGGAAGATTTCTGAGAGTTCAAGGTCAGCCAGGCCTACGAGTGACTTTCCGGAAAAAGAAAATCTACAGTAGTGGTTTAACAGGGACAAGATACAATTTTGGTCTTTAAGTGTTTATCTCTAGTGGAGAACTGAACTCAACCAGGCACTCCTTGAGAAGGTTCTGGGTTGATGCAGAAGAAACAGTAGGTGGATCTGGTGGCTTAGGCCTTTACTCTAGCAGCTTGGGAGGCTGAGACAGGAGGATCACAAGTTCAGAAAAGAAACCATTTCATATTAAATTTGTAATTATGGGAGAAAATTCAAATTATACAGTGAGTTCAGACCTAGAGAGAGTCTCACAATAGAAAGTTAAAAGAGGCTCAAGGCTGTAGCCCCATGATAGAACATTGTGTGAGGCCCTACTGTCAGCCTTAGACCCAAACCCCAAACAGGAAATGGTATAGATTTTGGCATGGTATCCTGTGTGGTGAACAGACCCCCCTACCCCGCCCCTGCACCAAAAATCCTTTCCAGTTATGACTGTCTGAAAAATATTCTTAAAATTGTTGGGGGATTAGTGGTGATTTGGGGGCTAAAGGGAGAAACAAAGACAGTTTTAATTAGCTGTGGAACGTGCTGTGGGACTTCCATTGTCGTCGTGACTAATAAAGGCAAACTGAATCCTCAGAGGACCTTGGAAATCCTAGGAGCCCTAGGAGCACTCTGAGAAACTCCAACAGGTCCCATGGAGGTTCCAGAAAAGTCTACTGGCCATTCTGAACTTTAACTGCTCTACTGAGGTAAGCAGTAGGACTTGGTCCACCTCTTTTGTTTACGTGGGCTGGGATCAAGTCCTGTTTACAATGATCAAATCCTGTGTTAAAATTCTTCATGCTTTTTTCACCCTGTAGTGAGAACAGTACACACTGGAATATCTGGGATGAAATAGGAGATTCATCTGTGGTCTCAGCACTCTGTAGAGTCTTCCTAATGCTGGGCATGGTGGCTCTCATCTCTAATCCTGGCTCTTGGGAGGCAGAAGCAGGAGTCGGGGCTCAAGGTCATCTTCAGCTATATCGAAAGTTTGAACCCAACCTGGGCAGAATGGTCTTCCAAACCTAAATCAAAACCAGACTTCCTTATTACATTTTGGAATAATTTCCTGCAGTTCTTAAAATATTAGGGCCTCCTGAATATTTACTAACATTTTGCTTTGCAGCTAAACTGTCTGCATAGTCCATTAAGATGTTTCATATTAAATTTCTGACCATGGGGTAATAGTCACTTCATGTGATATGCTTCGTATTTAATCATCACCTCTTATCTCTGTCTGCTTCTTTTCTGTCTCCAGGGCTTGTGCTTCTTGGCCCATTGCTACTTGCTGCTGAGTTATTTATCCCTACACTAAGCCACCCCTACACCTGAGCTTATCTACACAAGGACTGTGGCTTCCAGGGATGTCTGTTGATTCTGCCTAGAAATTTTTCTCCCTAGGTATCTAAATCCTTGCTCTCCCTAAGTCTTGCCTCAAAGGTCACCACTCTCTTAGTGAGACCTTCCCTCATTGCCTGCCTGTAAGACGGAATGATCTTTCCTGTGTGTCAAGCTTACCTCATAGGCCCTTCTTCATCGTATTCCTGACATCTTGGCTGAGGAAAAACACTTAAGAAGAGAATTCTCATTTGTTTTTCTGCTGTTTTCCCAGTGCCTAGTACAATAACTACACTACACATGGCAGACACGTTTTTTGATAAAACAATGAATGAATTTAATTATGATAAATACCTGAATAAATAAAAAAAATGTATTTGGTCATTGAGCATGCTAGAATGAATAAGATAGAGCTTGACTTCATGATATTTACAATCCATTGGAGGAGATGGCCTTTGGGGAGCTCATGTGTGGCAAAGCTCAGAGGAAGAGGCAGGGCTGACATTCCTTCTGAGATGGAGGAGATGGGACTGGGACTTGAAGGGTGGGCTGAGTTAACTGAATGACATCTGGGCTGGGAGAGGAAGGGGAGGTTGGAAGCATAAAAAGGTTGGTTCCTGAAAACAAAAATGGAACTCAGGTTTTTGTTTTCTTGAGTTGAACTGAGACATTTGTTTTAAATGACAATTGTGTTAAGAATAGACATCTGTCACGCTTCTTAGTATATTTGATGAACAGTGTGCCATTTTAAATACTTTTGAAATTATCAACAGTATTTTTATTTTAAGTTTTCCTCATTCTTGAGGAAAGAGGAATTTTCCATTCGAAAGTAGGGATTTAAGCACACTGAAAGGGGTCGCTCTGTGGACTGTAAGCTTGGAGTCTTTGTGTTATTGCTATTTGCTGTAAAATAGTCCAGGGAGGATAGACATTGTCTGTAGCAGTTGTCTTCATGGAAGTTCCCTTGGGAGGCTCATCAGGACACAACTGAAGATTACTCTATCATAGACACTTACGCATGTGAATTTCTCATGATAAGTTTTGTTGATCCTTGTAAGTGAAAGTAGATTTTATAGTTTTTACTTCTTGTGGATTAGGGTTTCTGCTTCCTGAATGCTTAAAAGGAGCTTGGTTTTCCCTGGGTGATAACTACAATACATATTTATTAGTCTGGCCACAGTACTAATTAATATTCATAAACGCTAGATTCTGTTAGCCTACTTGAGCTGCTGTAGACCAATGATGCCCCCTTATGTTTCTCTGAGGTGGTTGTCTGTCTGTCTGTCTGTCTCAAATGTCAACTACTTCCCAACAATTTCTATGATAAATATGTAACGTGAGATACGGTGTAAAACAATCCTCTGCATCAGGAACTTTCTACCTTTTGTTCAAATTAATGTTGCTAATTCTTATTCTCCTCTGTCTATGTCTGCAATGATTTCATTTAAATGTCTGATTTTAAACTTGGCATGTTATTTTATCATATATTTGCCTGTAGGCAAGATTGAACTGGATTTTGTTCCAAGATAATTAGGGAACATTGGTTTTATTGTTATAAAGGATGCATTTAATGTTAATTCTTTGTGTGGGGTGTGTGTGTTTATGGTACATGCACATGAGTGTATGACAGCTTGTATGTGCCTGTGAACAGGTAGAAGCCAGAGAAGGAATTAATTGTCTTCGCTGTCACTATCTACCTAATTCCAAGGAGACACAGTTTCTCACTGAAGTGGAAGTTTGCCATTTTGCCCTGCTTGGATGACTTTCAAGTTCCCAAGATACACCAGTCTCTACTCCACAATGCTGGGGTTACTGGCATAAGCAGCTGTCTCCAGCTTTTTATGTGGGTACTGGGGATTTGAACTCAGATCTTCATGGTTATACAGCAAGTATTCCTACTCACTGAACCATTATCCTAGCCCTTGATGTTAATTCTTACTCGTGCATTTTCTGCCTTTTAAATAAAAGGCTTTATAATATTTGTGAAGGCAGAGCACATTCAAACGCTTCCTCCTCCAGACCACAGTTGTGTGGCCTCTTAGGAAGCACGCCAAGCTCCTTTTCTGCCTGTGCAGAGCCAACACATTCACTTGCAAGTCTTCAGTGATGACTTTTCAATTGTCTGGCATCGTACTGAAGGTACTAGCTGCCATTATGGTTGCTCATGGGTTAAATAACATAAAATGGCTCATTCTTGATCTTAACTCGTGAAAGAGGCAATTTCATATGGTTCTGTCTGAGCTTTCTCTTGGCCTTTCCTTCTTTTCACTTTTCTCTTTTTCCCTGTCTTGTTTGTTCATTGCATCTGCAGCAAGGTGTTGTGGACACATCTGGTTTTCACAGTAAAATCTGGCCTGTAAGTTTCTCTCTTCACAAAGTCAATGTTCAAATAATAATTTTCTATCTTACTCTGACATCCACCAAAGAATTTTGTGTTTTCTTTTCTTGCTCTATTTCCATTCTTTTATTTATGGTTTTCACTTTATAACTTTTTTTTCCAAAGAAGCTTTTTATTGGGCCTCATGTTGCAGAGATTTTTAAGTCCAATCATGCTTTAGTATTGGGCATTGATTTCAGGAGTGGGATATCAAAGTGCATGGGCGCTCAAGTCCTTTATGTAAAATGGTGCCATTGTGACATACCAAGAGGCCCGTTTCCTTGTGTATTTTAGACCAACCCTAGACTACTTAAATGACCTGACAGTCTATATAAATCAATTCTATGCAAAGACTTGATCTATTACACTGCTTCGGCAATAATGATAGGAAAATGTGTTAGTACGTGTTTAGTGGAGATGTAGCTCCTTCCCCTCAAATGTTTTTGATTGGTGATTGGTAAGATGCCTAGGTGAATATTAAGTTCCTGTATTCTATTTTGTCATGGCATGCATCAATTTTGTGTGTATTACTATAATCAGTTGTAATGGGGCTGGTGAGGACAGAGATCATCATCTCTGGAGACATGAGGCCTAGAGTCTAGTGGGAAGGAGAATGCTGGCCACCTGATCACGGTGTAGAAATGAAGATAGAATCAGTGTGCTGATGGGAGGCACCTAAGTGATTGAGTGCAGGACCTCATTTGACATGGGAGTGATTCAGGAGTTCCTGAGGAAGTTCTGTGTCTGCAGAACGAGGTGGCTTGCCTCTGCAGTGAGCTAATCAGCAGCATGTGTGTGGGATTGTACCCATGAAGACATGAATGAGGAAAGGCAATCCTTTGTTTGATGAGTTGGTCTTCTTTTGGTAACTCTCCACCCCTTCTTACTTAGCAAATTTCATATAGGAGTAGTATTGACTTTAGGTTTTTCTTGAGATGAGTGTAGGTGTTTTTTGAAACAGTTTTGCATGATGACCCTTTAGAATATTGCTAATTAATAGCTAGCATGTATTGATGGCTTGCTCTATTAGAAGTTAAACAAAGTTTTACATAGCCATGTAGTACAAGTAGACTTGGTTGGGTTAAAAACACTACTATATAGAGCAGTTATCAATTTAATAACTGCCCATAATCTGTCCAAAATTCGAATAGCAAAGTTCAGGTTTTGATTAGTGAAGATCAGATGGTTGGCTATCGTATAGCTTCTTGATGATGCAAGGAATTATCAGTTTGCTAGGATGTTCATTTTGTATTTATATTGTTTTGCTATGGTAAAATTTATCACTTTCAAAAAGCTGTGTGAAGAATTAAAATATTATACATTGGAAATCTATAAAACAAGTTTGAGACTGAGAGGCAGGAAACCAAGATCCAAGTGCCAGCTGCCCACTGCTGCCCACAAGGCCATGCCCCTGCCTTCCCAGGTCCTTCTCATCTTGGAGAATTCAGAGCCTAGCTTGCTCAGGTTTAGAGTTTGGCAGACCTGTGCTTTTTGTTTGCTACTCAATTTTAAAGACCTGGTTGTCTAGCATTTATCTCATCCGAGAAGCTCTATCTACAGTTGGGAGACTTCTATGAATTTTTGTTGTTCTGTGGTTTGGGGAGGTAATGGTCAGGTGACTTTAGCTTGGCCACTTGGATTTAAAAAGCTGTTTTTCTTATAATTGCAGAAGTTCAGTGAAGATGAAAAAGTATGATTATCTTAGATTTATCTGTTGATGCTTGCTCTAGAAAAAATGTAAAGTATCTAAATTGTGAATTATTGACAGTCTGTAAAACCCATCAAAGAGTGAGCGGTGTCACTTCACAGCAATGGATGGTGGTGCAAAGGAGTCAGGGAGGATCACTTTCAGTGACTGTCCCACATTTGAGAAATGTTTCAGAGGGATGGCCTAAGGGTAGAAAAAAGGTACCTGGAAAATTAGTTTTTCCTTTTCTCTAATCAGCTTTATGGCATTGAAATTGGCAACTATGTTGATGTGTAACTGTGTTTATTTAAAGAATGCTATATCATAATTTGATACTATGGAATGATCAATCCAATCTGTCAAGCTAGTTAACATAACCAACATCATGTCTATTCATTATTTGTTTTGTTTTGGTGGTGGGTTAGAACACATATGACACACTTTTGAGCAAATTTGAAATATATAAGTCTGTATTATTATTGTTATTATTATTTTAAGGCAGGGTCTCATATAACCCAGGCTAGTCTTAAAGTCACTGTTCAGGTAAGGATGACCTTGAACTCCTGATTCTTCTGCCTCTACTTCCCAGGTGCTGGTATGACAGGCATGTACTTCCATGCCCACCTATAAGAGAGTCTTAACTATAGTCACTATGCTTCTCATTGGGTCTGCAAAGCTTAGCCAAATCACAACTAATACTTACTAGCCCTTGGCCACCATTTCCCACACCAGTGTAGTGTTCTTACCAATGTGTTAAATCGACTGATTTAAATATGCCTAAATATCATTCTTGTTATCCGAACCATTCAATCTTTTACATTCCCACACCGCAGTATGAATATTCTATTCTATTTCTCTTTAGTTGTTTAGAAATTGAGGGAGAAATAAGGCCATGCCTTTTATTTTTAAAGTCTACCTAATTTCTTGTTTATAGTCAATATTTATTCTGGAAGCCCAGGAAACTGAGGATTTAACGTAGTGTGTTTGGGGCTGATTCATCAGCATATATCCCCATGCTTGCTCTTGGGTTCTTTCTCCTTAGGTTGACTGATACATGGAAACCAGACAGATATTCAGGCTCTCAATCTGGAACACAGGTACAGGCAGTGTTAGGGATCAGACGAGGCATTGGTTCAGGCAGGTAATAGGCATGGGTGTTGCTTCAGGCTAATACCAGAGATAGGTTGGTCTAAGAGGAGGGGGAGTCATGTGGTGAGTTGAGGCTTACAGAAGACAGAGCCAGGAAGAACACAAAGCATTCCCATGCACTGTGAAGATTCTGAGAAAGGCCCTCTGTGTCATTCGCAGTGTATATGAAAGAGTAAAGCTTCCTTGAAAGTTGTTTTTTAGAATTGGAATCAACAGGTGAACACTTGATTCCAAGCAATCCCGACACCGAAGCAGGCGTTTGGCAATAGATACTCAAGAAAGTCCTAGCTAGAAAGCATTTGGCTATGTCTAAGCAGAGAGCCACAGATCTCAAATGCTCATCTCAATGAGTAACATTTTCCTAGGAGTAGGAATTGGAGCTTTCATGCTCTGACAGGTTACTACAGCACTAGTGTATACATAGTAAAGTGTATTCATTTGTTGGTATGGACAGGGTTTCTCCACAAACCAAGAGGAATGAAGCTCTAGCCTGCAAAGTATCGGTGTTTGGGGATAGGTCTTATCAGATAGCTGACAGTAAGATAGATCATGCGGGTGGTGCTTCCATCCAATAGGATTGATGGTCTTCTAGGAACGGGGAGCTCTCTCCATACAGGTGCCCTGAGGAAAGGCTGTGTGTACACACGGAAGATGCGATCAAAGCTCACACCAGAGCCAGCAACACAAGTCGCCATGCTGTACCCTGATCTCCAATTTACAGCCGGATCTTTGCAAAAGTTACACATCACTCAATCTCCATAATCAATGACAATATATTTATGGCAGGCTAAGGTGACCAGCATATGGTTTTGACTGGAAAGAAGAGTATTAACCCTGGCCAGTAGTCTTCATGGCAGATGCTGGTGGCTGGCTTTGAACTTGTTCTCACACATGAAGAATGCACATCACTTCCCTGCCTCTCCTTTCTCTTTCTTCCCATTTTAATGACAAAATAGCTAGTGGTTAAAATTTTCACGAAACACACTTCAAATATGTAGACAGTGTACCTCTGCTTTGAAATTATTAGCTTTTATGTGAAATACTGCTCAAGATATTAAACCGTTTCTGAAACTATACACTATATAAATAACAAACACACTCCTATTTGCTGTTCCATAATGAATAGAATTATCATCTAACCTGTTTTTTCCCTTTCTTTTATGGCCTGTTTCCATTATGGCCTATTTTATGGTCTGCTTCTTTTTAGAGGCAATGAATGTGTGTTTTGTTTCTATGGGCCACATTTTAAGCCACTGTTGTGCGTGGTAACATGTTTGGAATTAAATACATTTCAGTAGCATGATAATAAGCCATTAAGTTGCTCACTACTTCATTAAACCACTGTAACTGGCTAGGTTTATGTCAGCTTGACCCAACTAGGGCCATCAGAGAGGAGGGAACCTCAACTGAGAAAATGTCTCCATAAGGTCAGGCTGTAGGGAAGCCTGCAGGGCATTTTCTTAATTAGCAGTTGACTGGGAGGACTAGCCTATTGTTGGTCCTGGGTTCTATAAGAAAGCAGGCTGAGCAAATCATAGGAAGCAAGCCAGTAAGCAGCTTTTCTCCATAGGCTCTGCATCAGCTCCTGTCTCCAGACTTCTGCCTGTTGAGTTCCTGTCCTGGCTTCCTTGAATGATGAACAGTGATGACGGGGCAGAAGCCAAATTAACCCTTTTTTCCCTGAGTTGCTTTGGGCATGGCTAGTTTCATCGTAGTGGTACTGACCCTAATGAAGACATCCATCATCTCGCTATTGGGAAGGAGTAGAACTTTTCACTTCTATCCTGTCTTAAAGAACACTTTCCCCGTGGATTTCTGTATACTTGCTTTATACTCCTCACAACGGGTGTCACGCTAAACTGACAGCAATAGCACGTGGCTCGCAGGTATACAAAATATCCTTCAACTTTTAAAGTCACTGTGGAAGATAAAAGAGTGTCATGAGAAAAAGGGAAGCCATAAGCCTTTTCATTGAGAGAGAGAGAGCCATGGTCAGGTTTTTAGGATGTTTTCTGCTAACTTTTCTTAATTGAAATCTTTGCTAGGCACAGGCATTGTCCTCCTTCCTGGCCCCTCAGCTCAGTGACATAGCTGGAAAGGGCCTTACTTAGTCAGACTCAGTGGCTGTTCTTTCCTGCAGGAGCTCAGATCTGGGAAGCTCTTTCGTTTTTCCAAATGGTTTCCTCTGTGTGTGTGTGTGTGTGTGTGTGTGTGTGTGTGTGTGTGTCCTTGTGCTGGCAAGAGGAACATTTTCTTGACTGAGCCATACTTATAACCTCTGAGGTGATTTCTTTAGAGTGGGGTCCTGGAGACAGACTTTTCTGTCTCCAACCACAAAGAAAGTTTTAACTAGCCAGTGTCAGTGATGATGAAACTGATCTCCAAGACAGTGCTCACACTTCATACTTCTGAAGGCACAGCCAGAGTGGAAACAGACGTCAGTGGGAGCAAAATGTGCCCCTAGAACGTGGAAAATGATCGGAATGACAGGAAATTTTATGAGTAGTGCGTCTTTGAATGGCACGGAAGGGAAGGTGCCTCCACCTCACTGGTAGACGTTCTGCCGTGATACCCCGCATGATGATTTTCATGCTACCTGAGAATATCACCAGCTGTCCTTTGGTCTCTTGCTCTTTGAACTCACTGGCTTTAATCAGCCATGAGAAGTTGAGTATCTAGCTGGGTTCATTTATCAGATGATGGCGAAATATTCCTCTATTCCTCGTGAGTGTTTTTCTGTGACATAAGTGGATTGGATGTTTAAAATGGAGACAAATATCCTAAATTAAGCACTAAAGGGTTTAAACAGAAGGCTGTTTGTACCCGTACTGTTTGGTGCATATTCTCCATGTTAGGAGCTCTGTTAAAAGTACTTCCTCATTTCACCCATTATCTGAAGTAGTCACGGGAAACACACCCTTGACATCCAATATGTGATCCTTGGAGAGACAAAGTTGGTAATATAGGCTGTCTTCATGAACTCAAAAACAGTGGGAGGAAGAGCTCAAGGAAGATATGGTGTAATAATTGAGCTACTTGAAATTAGTCATGTATGTATCTCACTACTGAATATACTAAGGTTTAATGGGTGTGGGAGGGAGAGGAGGAGTGAGGGAGTGAATGTGTAAATCTGAGCAGACAAACATTGAGAGTCCATCTCAGGGTCCAGCCCATCTGTTAGAAAAGGAACAAACTTGTGGCCTATCCTTCCAGGGAGCTGACACAGAGACAGGACAGTCAGTATGATCCAGAGAGCCCATGTACATGAATTTTCTAAGGGGCATGGCTCTCAGTCGTCTGGGGGAGGAGATAGGACATTCTCTGTGATTTGTCAAACCATAGACAGTTTGAAGTAGTGGTCAGTGTCTCTAAACACAATTTATCATCATCATCATCATCATCATCATCATCATCATCATCATCATCTACCGACGGGTTGAGATTATAGGCCTGAGCCACCATACCTGATTCAGGACACTATCATGAGTCCAACAGTAGAGTTTTGAAAAAGTCACGTTGTTCAGTACAGGTCTATCTATGGCACAGTGCCAAAGCTTATCTTAGGAAAGCCAACTGTGAGCCAAAGGGAGACAGTTCAGACAAGTAGCTCTGCTGTCTCAGTCTGAGGGGGCTGCTGCTGCATACTCCACATTCCTTGTGGAATGATGGGCTGGCAGCTCAGGATATCGCCTAGAAATACTACTTTGTACAAAACCATATGTTTGATAGTTGCCGAATGTAAGCATGTTCAAACTTTCAGAATTTAACGCTGCGCCCTTTCACCGTGGTCCAATTCTATGTGTTTCCAGTAGCAGCTCCTCTTTGGACAGTGTCAGCCTATGACCACGGTAGGACATGCTGAAGATTCAGAGGCAGAAAGATCACATTATAGCAGTAAGACTATCTTGGCTGATGATAACTAATTATTGTTTACTTTATAAATTGCAAGTTGGCAGACTTTTGCAAAATAGCACGTGTGAGATCTCGTTACAGCTCATGTGACAGTCAGGAGGCCAAGGCAGCACCTGGGATTCTATGTGCCCGAGATCGAGAGGATGAATGTGGTCCATAGACTGGAGAGGAAGGAGATTTAGAAGAACATCTCAAACCATTCATCCATGTGGTGGACTTGCAAACTGAGGGTTTTCTTAGAGGGAAGAGGCACTGTGATGGACCGGAGAGAGGGAAATGACAGCTTTCGGGCTCAACTGGGATTAGAATGCGCTGATTCATAGTGACAGCCTTATCTTGTCTCTGTTTTTTTCCCCTTCCCACGGGGTCTCTGGTGGTTATGAATGAGAACAGAGCGGCAGTGTAGATTTTAATCGCGATGGTAGTGTCAAAGGTCAGACTAGTAGAAAGGACTGTGGGATGTAGCAGGCTGGCGGAGGAGGGGAACTCAAGGACTGAGCATGCGTCGAGGCTGCGCATCGGGAGATCTGAAGTTAGACTAAGGCGAGCTGCATAGAGGGATCAGGGAGCTGAGTACTTTGATGTTCATGGGCGGAGACAGAGTATTTAAGTGCAAGCAGCGGTGTGGATGTTTAGTGTCCTTTTGAATAGGAGATTTTGAGGTGTCATAGAACATTCTGGGTGACAAGGTGAATAGTCACTCGAGGAAATACTGAGAAGGAAAGTTGTTAGCTTTGTTGAAATTGCCCTTGACAGCGACATGCCTGATGACTGACGTATGTGGAGGAGAGAAGGACAGCTTATTAGACAACCTTGAAAGTCCCCTCCTGTCTTAGAATTTTTAATGCAATTTTATTTTGGGGGGATGGGGCACTGTTTTCCTTCCTTTCAATGCGTTTTCGTTTAAATCAAAAGGCCAGAGTGAACTGGGAAGAAACTATTCAGCAATTCTATTTTTATTGATCCCCTTGTAATTGTAAATGTTTGACAGATTATGGTCTCTGTGAAGGCCTCACGAGTCCATTAATGCGTTTCACTGCGTTCACTCCGGGTCAAGGAGTACAATGGTCAGAAAGTGTTGGTCTTTTTTGTCTTCCACCACATGGCTGGCTTCTGAAGCCCCAAGATGGGCAATTAAGGCCGAAAAGGGAGGAGTTGCTTCAGTTATATTTAAGGTAACATTAATTGGATTCATCTTTTACCACATGGTCGGGGTCATGGTTATTACATTTGCAGTTTTGAGGTTTGGCACTTCACCTCTCTCTTGTGGAGTGGTTGGTTCTGGGCATTTTCAGAATGAGCTCTGTGGTTGGATGTTTTGTCTGAAGTTTATATCTGTATTTGGAACTTAAGTACAGATGCAGGTCTGAAAACGAAGAAGGAGCCCAGAGGCAGAAAGGAGTATATGAGTACATTTTGTGTTTGATATTTGAACACCATCTTGGTACGGGAAGAAGGAAATCCAGTCTTCATCTTGCAACATAGAAAAATGACCCTTTATGATCTATTATTGTTGTTATCATTATCATTATCATTGTTGTTATTGTTATTATTATCGTTGTTGTTTTGCTGTTATTGTTATAGTTGTTATTATCATTGTTGCTATTATTGTTATTGCTATCATTGTTGCTATAGTTATTGCTATTATCTTTGTATTGTTATTGT